>PNEQ01110446.1:80513-207963 GCA_003012365.1 Medauroidea extradentata
ATATATATATATATATATATATATATATATATATATATATATATATATATATATATATATTGTTTGAAAGCCGTCCTGTCTCTTATTTAGCCTAACGGCATAAAACCGTCGGACGTAAATATAAATCCTCTAAAATAAAATAATAAAATATAAATTGTGGTTATTAAGGGCATTGGTGCATGGAAAACCGAAACAAAATGTGTTAAACTGCACATGGTGCATTAAGAGTGGCCAGTGTGGCAAACAGCGTGGCGTTAGGTGTCTAAACAGCAAGATGGGTAGTTACAACTGAATTAATGAGAAGTTCACCCACACTTTCAGAAAGTCCGTTCGTGAGAAAGTGATTTATGCTGTATCATTATCAGTAACTAAAGGAATTGTTATAAAAACTTTACTTACTGACTTGAAGTTCTTACGTTACTGATTTGTCGAATCAGTAGTTGCCTGGTGTGAAACTATGATTTATACCAAAACCTTTAATGTCAGTGCAAACCATTGTTTTACTCTAGGTAACTACTGGTTGAAACAGTAATATAAGTACTTCAGGTCATTTATTTACATTCTATCTCTTTCATTCATAATAATATGACATTATGAAACACAAGCTCATGAACGGGCGTTCATGAATGTTTACGTGAACTTATAAAGTTCTCTCAAACTAACAATTTAAGGCAGTTGCAACTAACAATTTTGCTGTCAGGACAAGTTGTTTTATGCAGGTAACCGCAATGGCTACTGTAAAAGGTACCATGTGCAGTTTAACAATTTTTTCGGTTTTCCATGTACCAACACCCTTAAAGAACATCTTGGCTTTTTTTCAACAGAACCATTTCTGCAACATGAACTTGTTACATTTAACTTTCGTGCATTTGACTATCGTACACTTCTTCAAAAACACGTTGGTTGTAAAAGTACAGTCAAGTCAATGGAAATGCTAAATAGAAAACACAGAACACATTTTCTTCACAGCCAAGAAAATCAGTTTCTCGTTTACTTTTTTTTTTTTTTTTTCGTAAGTACGTCTTTCACTGCAGCAAATAAATATTATATTTTTGCTTTAATACTTTGTCTTTGATGACAGTATAATTGAATGGCTGAGTAGAAAAAGGACAACATTCCTCAAAAATGCAAAAGGGACTTGAGATAGCTATTTTGTAGTATTATTTCTTATAAAGCATTTATTGAGTGTAAGAAGGGTAGTATCGCAGTCGTAGTCCATTGTTGAAAATGGCGATAACATATTCGTCGAGTGGATAAAGGTAACATTCTAGGAAAGTTATCCTTCATCCACATAATATTGTGCTCGAATAAGGAGTAGACTGATTTGCGACGTATATGCATGTCCTCTAGATAAACTGGCAAAACCTGCTTCCCTGCTGTGAATATATAGGTTATGTTTGCGTTTTGTACTTTGTTCTTATACAAATCTATGTTGCTATAGAATAACATTGTATGGCCCGAATACGTACTTACGTTTAAAGTCCTGTAGGTGTTTAAAAATTCTAATACTATCCTCATTTCCCAAACGTGAGTCACACTACACTTCTTGACTATAATGTTGACAAGTATGCTGTTCAGTACAGTACCTTTTATTTTGTCATATAAATAGAGATTCTTGGTGCAGTATGGTTGTAAAAATAGTTTTTTTCTGCTTAAATGTGTACAAGTATCAAAGCATTATGTTCAGTGTAGTAGTCAGAACTTTATCATAAATACAGAATTTTTCTTAATTCATTCGGATCGTAAAAATAGTCTGTATAACTTTTTTTTTGATAGTACAATGTATAGAACTATCAAGTGTTTTGTTCAGTGCAGTACCATTTTGTCTTAAGAGTCAGTGGACGGTAGCTTTCTGTTTCCATTTGGAGCACGGAAACGGGGAAAGCGATAAGTCGAACATAACACGTCCGTCAAACACCTCATCGCCTCTATAGGAGCGAAGGACTAAACTAGCGTGCAGTGTTTTCGTAGAAACAGTTTAATCAATGGGACTTCAAGCGATGATTCTGTGGTTTCATTTGTGGAAAGTTTGTGGTAATGTTCAGTGCAGGTTTCTATGACTTAGTATTACGTTTACGAACGATATTTTCTCAGCTACAGCAATGTGAAAAAGACAATTTTAGCACTTTTGAGGAGCTTGTTAATCATTTTTTTAACAAGTGGATGGCATTTTCTTTTTAATTATGGGGACACAGTTTGAAGTGTGTCTTCTTTTCGTAGATAAACGCATTGGCAACATTTTTGATTGTTACACAAGAAAAAATACTTTCCTTACGCTACAGCACAGCTCACGCATCCGGTCCACATACCCTTAAATACAAAGTTTTCATTGCATATGCATTCTATATTATTATTTAGTTGGCTATAATGAGTACAAGTATTTTTTTGGATGCGGTATATGCTCATTTGTCTTATAAACACAGTTTCTTGATGCATTTAGGTTGTATAAAATTTATTTGTATTTTTTTTTTTTTTTTGGCTGAAATGTGTATACACATTGAAAAAATGTGTTCAGTGTAGTATTATTTGGTCTTAAAGTCGGTATTTCTTAATACATTTGGGATGTTTAAAATGTTATATTTTGTTTTTACTTTCTGGGTCATTGACATTTCATTAGTGGAAAATAATAACATTCCGACACTTTGAATGATTTGTATTTTGTTACTTATTTTGAATTTGCAATTGACTGTAGTGTCGTTCAACTGCGTACGTCTAGTACTATAATTGTTCAACGATGAAGATTTTGATCCGAACGTTAGTTTCTCTAGAAATTAGTTTTTTTTAACTGTTGTAAATGGAATATTATCCTTCCTCCACTCAGCTGTTAAATTTCCTCTGTAGTAAAAAGAACTGATTTTGTTTTTAATATTTACCTCGTCTTAAAATCTGCAACCATCTTGAACATTTAGATCATTTTGATATGGCATAACTTATTAAATAATTTCTACAGGCATAAAACAATTTTTTGGCGAGAAATGTGCTTTACCGTTGGTTTTTGTCTAAGCAATAAATGTATTAGCAGCATCTAAATTTATGCGTTAGCATAGAAATTGATATTTTTTATTGTGTAACCATTGTGGCAAGGATGGTAACTCTCAAGAAATTAAAACTGACCCAACAGCTAGGCAAACCTTCCGAATATGGTGAGTAATGCTATACTTTCAACGGAGTCACATGCAGATTTTTGTAAGTGTTAAATCGTGGCGGATTTTAATTTCGACCGGCCAGTTCGCTCTGGTTATTTCCGTTTCTTACCAAAGTATTCCTCCTTACATTACTATAGGGCATGGCTAGTGCCGCTGATTTTTCGTGAAATGAATTTAATACCAACTTCTTTCAATGCATTTCGTGCCATCTGCAGCAGTGACCATATCCTCGTAAACACAATCAATTGAGAGACTCATCTGCACAATACACGCTGCTAATAACCGTTAAGCACAGACGAAGAAGTGCAAGTGGTGCACTGAAACAAGTTGATGCTAAGTTCTTTTTAACAAGAATCTGCAGCTCTATGAATGCCTTCATTCCTCCTTACTCTCTGGAACGTTATAGCCCGTCTCTCATGTAAGAATTCCATATTTGACAGTTGTGTTCGCAGTGTGTTTTACAGCTGTTGCCATGTAATAAGCAGTGTTTCCCATTCTTATTAGTGGTTTTTGCACAAACACAGTCAGCTGGCTCTCAAAATGTACAGTACATAAAAATTAAGAGTATTTTTGGTAGAAATTTGTATTCAGAACTGTCAAAAATGGAATTCTTATGTGAGACAGACTGTAGAACACCTGGGATCTGCCTCAAAGCCAGTCGCTTGTCGGATGAGTGGATGTCACCAGCGGACAATAGTGCACCTCGCTCCCAGAATTATCTATTGACTAAAGTAAACTGTAACTTAATCGCTTTCTTTTTAAAAAAATACCATCAGTCAGTATTTCCTTGGTTCACACTTTTACCTAATTCCTCTGAGCACCACACATACACCTTACGTTTATAGGGGCATTTGGTCAGTGTTTGTATCGCTAGTTAAAAGCACGCAAAATATAAGCTGTGTTTTAAAAGATTTTTCTAAGTTTGCTTCCGTTGGCTTGCGCCCTTTCACAATAAAATGATTCAACTGTTCGTTTTACATACCCAATGCATATGGTCTATATAGACGCACATGGCTCTTTCCCGCGCGCAACGTCGACCGTTATGTGGGAAGTGCCAATGATAATTGTTTTTTTTTTTTATTTTACTTTACTACTCGTCAAAAGCGAAGTCATTGGAGAGGATCACACAAAATTTTACACAAGAACTAGGCGAAAATATCGGCAAAGGAACCGTCCCAGTAGTCGCATTTAGAGTTTTCGGTAAATAACGGTTTTGCCAAACTGCAGCCTGGTAACTGGCTCGTTGCGTGTGTTTGAAAAAACACTGGTAGGAAATTATATTCAGCCTCACCTTTCTTTGAGAATAATATTTTGTACCTACACTGCCATATTTTCTTTCTCACGTGCCTGCCACCATACGTTTTACAAACAAAGAGCATACCTGTAAATGGTTGGATAACTTTTCTTGAAGTTTCCAATCACTTCCCATTTTGCTTGAATATTTTCTGGTGCTCTTTGCTCCCTCTAACCATTTCCAATGCTCTGACTTTGCTTTCCCAGCAAAGGCACGCAAACGCATAATATCGCATTCTGTAAATGCATGTAAACACACCAAGGATTGACAAACATCTTGGCTCAGGGAGTTTGCGATTTTTCATATATCAATTAATTTCGACGGAGACTGGGACACTCACTCTAGGAACGTTGGAACTCGTATTGATAAACAGAATGCTAAGCTTAAGATTATAGTACATGTGTCCTCACAGTGCAACAATATGGAATTTTATGAGATTGGAACATGTGCAGCATGAAGCATTTGCTTTTTATAAGCTTACTCTTGGTGCGAATTCAATTCTTCTACTTTTTGTATGCTGTTTTCGGTCAACATCAAGCAACTGTGACTATAAATGTCAAACAAAAATCTTTTTTCAGCCTTTTCCTTACCTGTAAATAATTGATTGTGAGGGGAAACTGTGTAGTTAAGACAATACCATCTTAAAGGCATACTGTAGTAAATAACATGTTATTTATGCCTTGTCAGTTCTGTCCTCACTCAAAAAGAACCAATTTCCTGGTCTCTATTCCTTTTTATTTTTTTTTATTATTTTAGAAAATTCATGAAATACATTATCGCTAAGGTGTTATAGAAAATCTAGTTGGGCTACTAACGTTCTCAAATTCGCTTGTAAAGTGAAAATAATAATAAATCTTCGGTGTAGAGAAGTATGGCGTAAAGATACTAAAAGAAATTTTTTTTTTATAAATATTTCCTTCAGTAGGGATATTCACAAATTATTGTAAACAGATAAAACTTACGTAAAATTACTTCAAGGAATTTGTCTTTACACTACGCATATTTCAAAATAATTAAAATTATCAAATATGATGCGTTAATGTTAAAAAAATACATGTGCTTGTTGATAGAATTGTATCAATTACCTAAGTATGTAACAACATTTCAATTAGTTTAATAAAACTGTAGTATTCTTTATTGGTTGGTTATTCTTGATAATATATTCGGTTAGTTATAGTGCGTATTTGCTTTGACTTGAATTGTATGCAAGGACTAAGTAAACTTTTTACAATTGATATTCAAGAACTTCTGTGACACAAACCAGCGTATAACAATTGATGTGTACTAAAATTTCTATTAAATTTTTACAGCTAGAAATGGTCTTTGCTTGAGAATGTATGTTGACAAAAATTTTTATTTATAGTATCACTTTACTCTTTCCATGGGGTCAGGATTTTATTGAACACAAACCGAGCATTTTAAATTCAACATTTTATAAAATGAGCATTAAAAATACTTCAAAATGTTATGTTCTCATGTATAACGAATGTAGGAACTGACTTTGGAGACATTCCAGGGAATGGTCCAAACTCTATAAAGAATTAATATGTAGGCCTGAATTATCAAATGAATACGAGCCCAAATACATTTTGTTCTTCGGAAAAAATCATGTAACACTAGAATGTTTAACATAACCGTAAATGCATTCATTAATGAATCTCAGTATATACTAAATACATTCAGTCCTATAAAACCAATTTCACAAAGAATATTTTACTAACACTTCGTCATAATGTTCTACCTATGTTTAAGAAATCAAACAAAAATTAAGGCACTTCACTAAATAGGAGTAACATTCCAAGTTTCCGTATGAATATAATTATTATACTTTTGAAATTTTTCTAATATGTAATTGGAGCTGTAAGCCAGGAATGAGGTTGGACCAAAAACGTTTCGCATTTTTTAGAGTAAGTGGCGCAACAAAACACGCATATTCACCTTAAGGTTAAAGGCTGAAGGATTTGAAATATTAAAAATTCTAAATTCGTTACCATTAATTTTTCTCTCTGTGTGCAAATTTTACAAAACGCTTAGTAGCGATACACAGCACTAATATCTAGGTATCGCACATAATTAGTTTGTATTTTGACAGAAAATAATTATATTATTCATGTAGGGGTGAAAATCACAGTGCTATACAAAAATAAAGAATGATACTTTCCAGCTTAAATATGATTTTAATTTCATAGAACAATTATCAAGTAACACTTATTTCAAAAATGTTCATTTAATGATCCGAAAAGCATTACTTGATTAGGTATCGGCTATCATTTACGTTAGTCGTGGTGGCAAAATAAGTTTGTCTTTTCATATATTATTTTCTCATAATAATTTATGCTTATTGTATACTATTTTCTCAAAATACGTTATACATATTTCACAAGTATTTATATTCGAAGAACCGTAGCTCACCCTCGCACATAAGAGAACTTCATATGGTCTGGCATTCTTATGAACATAATAAATTATTTCGTGTATTATGATAAGAATTGGTGCCTGACTTTTGTATTCACAATACTGCTTCTGTCAGAATATTTGAGTAAACACAAGGGTACTTAACGGAATTTCACATAAATGTTGCTTAAATATTGTTCTCTTTCCTGTTAAATCCAACCTGGATTATTAAGGGGGGCTCCCTGCAAAACTTTTGTATTTGTACGAGACTTTGTTTTATATTTCTTGCAGTAAATACTGTTTTCAAGCTTTCATAGTTTATGTATAATGGCGTGTCAAAGTCGAAATTTCCATAAAAATGTTTTATACAAGTAACGAAAATCAGCTGACATACATAAATAATTCCCACCGAAGAAATGTGTCGCGGGATACGTCTAGACATGAATAAAAACCGCATAGAATATTTTTTGTATTTTAAAAAAATTGCTGATTTGAAATAAAAAATTGTCAACTGTTTGTATTGTTTTTAATACGAGAAATGTAAATGCAGTATTTTATACGTGTCTAGTTGTAGCCCGTGACAATTTCCTTCAGTTTGAATTATTTCGTTTCTGTATGTCAACTGGTTTTCGTTTCTTTTATAAAACGGTTTTATGCTAATTTTGACGTTTAATTGTCATTATACAAAAACTATAAAAGCTAGAAAATTTTCATTACTGTGAAAAAAAAGTCACAGCGTATGTCTACAAAACAAACAATGTCTCTTACGAATACAAAAATTATTAAAATAATAAAAATTTTGCATGAAATCCCTTATTTTTTATATAAATTCGTATATTTCTCCCAGATGGTTTTGAACATTTTTTAAACATAGAATGTGAAGTTGATATTTATAATAATGTTTTTCCAACACGTGTGTAAATCGATTGTTAGATAAGATTACACATGATAACAATATTACAGCTTGAATGCAACCTAAAGCAAATTACAGAACGAAACTGCATTTATTACCTATTAAAGCTGGAATACATACTTTTGAATCGTTTTTATAAATTGTTTATGCTGCCGCTACCAGTTTTTTTATTTCTTACGGAAATGTTTGATGAGCAAAACGTAAAATGAACTCAGTTTAGTACATTTGCGCTTGACGTCGACAAAATACAAATTAAGTAATCACATCGTACACTTTTAATCACAACTTTGAGTAACTGTATTGTTTTAATTTACTAAACCGTATATTAGTAACACTCTCAAAGCCAATAGCATGTGTCTAGTACTGAAGTAAGGTAAATTAACAAAATAAATCGAGAAAACACACGTCTCGTTCTCAGTAACGTTGTTCGTGGAACTATGATGAGCTACTCTGCACTTCTTAATTGAGACATATATAAAAGAAAAATTTTTCGCCAGGAACGTACTATACTATTTCAGTTAATGTTACGCGTTTATTTTTTGCTTGTAACAAACTACTAAAATAAACATTTGTGTAGCATATGAAAAATAAATGTCAGTAACGTTAAAATTGTTATTTTATTCTCATTCCCTCCACAAAATAAAGAAAAAATTAGTTCAAATATAATACAGAATAAAAAAATTTAAACAATCAAACCAAGCTAATATTTGTTTGAATTGGGTATTTCCTCGGGGTAATCTGGCATTTTCGTTCCTATTAAGTATGTATTGCTTTTACATAGATGCTAGTCTGATTATTTATGAAGTATAGGGTCCCCTTGGTAAATAATATTTTTTTTGAAGTACCTATTAATTCTTAAAATGTATGATAATGAAATTCATTTCTCAAATAAGTAACACCTAAAAAATAAGTATCACTGTACGAAATGTTATTTATTTGCCTAATAAACCTTTAACTAAAAAGTCCATCTTAAAAGTGCAATATCTAGGGTTGCCCTAGTGTGTTCCTATGTGTGTTGCGTATGTACTAAATATACATATATATTCCTTTATAATATTTTTTCTAATTTTCTATAATTAAACTGTTAGAAAATATTAATTAAATATTACATGTGGATAAATACTATTCGGAACTAATCCATAGTAAATTTCTTTTATAAATGCCAAAAATAATTTTAATTACTTGTAATGTCCCAAAGCCAAACAACGTCTTTAAATTCGCCCCCGCTAAATGTGTATGTAAGTATATATACATATCGGCTGTGGAATTATCAATGACAACAAAATATGATATTTCTAAATGTCTGCTTACTGTAAGTTTAAACATAGTTTAATATACTACATTATGCCGTGAAAATGTAGTGTAAATGCTACCGGTACGCTTTTTTAAAATTAAAGTCTGTCCTACACGTTTATATAAAAATATTGAATACGTGAACCATAATAACATACACGTTTACACATGATAAAAATGTATTTGTATTATTTTTAATTTGCTTGAATAATAACATTTATATTAATACGGACACTCTACCCGCCGCTGATGTAAAATTTAATGAATAAACATCATCTTTATCATTTACCACTATCAATCACGATTATGTGTATTGTAATAAATTTGCTATATAGAAAACTGGAAACTCTAAGTTAAAATGGGAAATGACGGTCTGCAAATTTCAATAATGATAAAACTGCAAGAATTAGTAATGACTTCCACAATGTATATATCTTAGTGACAAATAACAAAGAATCTGAAAGTTTTGCTCAAGAATGTACGAAGAAATATTTTCTTCAATCACTTCATTGTTCCTACAGATCGTATAAGCTCTAAATACTGGCACATAGCATTATGTCGTAAAATCCTACAAAGTGAGGACATCAATTACTTTATATTTCTATGTATAACAGAAATCCCTGACTGACTGACTGAATGACTGAACGACATATCAACCTGCAGCCCATACCACTACACCTAGAATCGTGAAATTTTTTGTGTGGTTTCCCCAAGTCATCGGTGAGCACTAAGAAGGGATTTTTCGAAATTCGACGTCTAAGGAAGTGAAAAGGGGTGAAGTGTATTTCCGAAGAAACGTCGATAGAGCTCGAAGCCGACGGTCTATCATCGAGAGTTTTACTTAAATGGGACACACATAAAAATGCATATTAGCCAATTTTAAGTTTCTCCGAAATTCAACATTTAAGGGGCTGAAAATACTTTAAATGTGTTCCCGATTAATTAATTTTATCTGTAGAATCCTTTGGGATAGAGAATAAGTTTTCGCTTCAAAATGTTATTTGCGTAAATATCCAAAAAGAAGTTTTAGGATTTTTTTGAAATTCGACCTTCAAGCAGAAAAAATGGGGGAAATATTATTTTTATGCATCACCTATATCACTGGAACACAATTGGTTATCGTCGTGATTTTTACTTCACTTGGATACTTGAACAAATATTTAAGGTGTTAAATTATGATTTTTTAAATTCGTCACTTAAAGGAGCGAAAAGGCATAACATTTGTTTTCCATCAGCCGATGATACTTATCTAACCAGTAGCGATACTGGGATGGTGTTTGCGTCAGAATTCTGCTTAGTACCAAAAACGTAATGCAAGTTTTCTTATTTTATTAATTATTTAGAAGAAAAATTAGATTGTAAAATTTCAAGGCACACGACCCGAAAAGCAAATACGACCAGCGAGAAACGAATTATGCAGGAGTTTCGTTCTACAGTTCTACTTATACGTGTTGTACAACCTCTATGAACCTAGGAAATTATGATTAATTTTGACGTTATGTGGCGCAGCTGTTTGTAGCTTCCGTCTATTGTTCCGAAGGTTCTTGGATCGAATTCCATTAAAGCTGTGCAAATGTGCAATTCCGACACACAAAACTGAAGACAGATTAAGTTAGTGCAATTTGGATGAAGTCGTTCAAAAGTGGTTAAAATATATTATGCAGTCCACTATACACTAAATAAGTTTATATTTCTGCAAAATATTATCTAGCCAAAACTGCCTAATAGCACTAAACTTCAAGTGGAGGTTTTGAAAAACAAGTATGTTATTGAGGGCACCATCACCAATGGTTGTGCTCGGGGTAAATATGTCTTCATGCTACCTAAACTACGTATTCCATTCTATTACCCTCTTACATTTAGGAGTCTGCAATTACCCCACAACGTCAACATTGATGTGACTATAAATAAGGCCCAGGATAAGTCGCTGTTAGTGACAGGGACAAACTTAAGACTGCTTTTCGCGTGGACAGCTATATCTACTTACCCTGCTGCAGAGTTAGCTCAACTAGCAGCTTGGTCATTCTAACACGTGATGATTGAACTGCCTATCTGGTGTACAAAGTGATTTTTCAATTAAAGAAAATATCGATGGCTTAAAGCACACATATTGTATGTCCATGCGAATCGTCTAATTAATATTTATTAAAAAAAAGTTTTTACTTCCTAGCTGAAGTAATTTGCTTATAACGCATATTTAGATTAGCCATGAGAAAAAAGTTTACATATAGTATAATTTGAAACTGGTAGTTGCTAGAACAATATGAAATATTTTTTACAGTTTCTAAAAATGGACATATTATTTTCAGTGAGTAACACACCCGAGCAAAGTCGCGGGTGCACTGGTAGTTTTATAATAATACAAATAACGTAGTCTAACACTGTTTTTAAACTCTATGTGAATCAAAAAATTTTTTAACGTCAGTGACATTTTGTACTGTTACGTGTCTACCACATTTCAAACTATACCACTACTGCAAACAATCATCACAAGTTATGAATCCAAAAATAATAAGTTTTATTCTATGAACTAATTGTCTACCCAAACAGTTCACATATACATCAATACACACATTAATAACTGTAAAAATCACCAACGTCCATTCATCTTGTAGTTTAAATTTAAAAATCAGACTTTAGGGTACCAAACAAATCAAAATTCGTGACTGGGTTGAAATTCTAGTTTTTGTGTATTTTTCTGTACTTAATCCACACGAAAACGCCCAAATTTTCTAACAAGCAGCAGCTGGGTCGCTTTGACTTAACTTAATCGCTGTGCTCGATTTCTGAAAAATGGAAATTACTAAACGTTGTCGTTGATATCCGACAACATGTTACCTGTACATAATCAAGGGACTAATTATTTTACAAATTGGTAAGTTATAGCTATTAGAAATTTTAAGGAATTTTAGTTATTTATTTCCGCGTGCGTTCTTTGGTAAATTCTATAACAAAGAATTATCTAACATTCACAATCTTTGATAGCCATGCCATTCAAATATTATACTACTGTATATTTCTATAACTTATTTTTCGAATATAACGTTCGTTGATTTGGAACAACAATTACGTACACTAACACAAAGAAGTAAGAAATATTTTAACAGAAACTATATTATAAGAATATTCAATATAGTTTTCAAGTTATATTTAAGTGAAATAATTCAATAGTTCAAGAAATTGTGCTCGTCAACAATAATTGTTTTTCATAGGAGTTGATATATGTGTTATTGTTATTATTTTGATATACTAAGCATTATTCACGTAATAAACAAATTTTTAATAAATAACCCTTGAAAACGTTAGTTTTGTTTTATATTTCATTTAAACGATTTACAACCCCAACCATATAATTGGTTGATGTAGATTGGACAGTAAATAACATACACAATTTGTGAGTTCTTAAATCATTTCTGTAACCCCATGCTACACAAAATATATTTTTTTAGTTAAAAAGAAATGACCTTATGTGCACTGCATCCCATAAGAACATTTCGCATACTGAACATTTTTCCGAGCTAAGAAATCTAGAACAGTTACTAACTTCTAGTAACAAAAATCCTCTGTAAAACAATTTAAACCAATAAAATCCAGATACACGCAAGAGCCGATGAAACACATTATACTCCAAGAAATGCAGCAGCCAAAATGTTCTGAACATTTTCGAACAACTAACTTCCATCCAATTCGCTTCATTGGGATTTTACTAAATGGTAACTTTGTAAATTCTGTATATTTTGCAGATAACTATTGTATTTTCGCAAATATCACAACAATTATATATCCGTTTCGTATATAGGCGGTGGAGTTCTGGAAGCAATGATTAAACCTATTTTCTTTACACTAAAAAAATCGAGTTATATCTACCTAACGTCAATGCACAACTATATTTTATGAGAGTAAATATTTACATAACACCATATTTATGTGCATGGTAGTCAAAACAACTTTTGACATCTGTTAACCAAATAGTCTAGCTCAGTAATTCTTCCTGGTTATTTTAACGGGCGTAGCACAGATTTGTATTGAAATCGTACGCAAAATATTGGACATTATTATCATA
The DNA here is from genome assembly GCA_003012365.1 of Medauroidea extradentata. Lineage (NCBI taxonomy): Eukaryota > Metazoa > Arthropoda > Insecta > Phasmatodea > Phasmatidae > Medauroidea > Medauroidea extradentata. The sequence continues at coordinate 93,617 of PNEQ01110446.1, forward strand.
AAATAAAACGCCAGTTCGTTCTGGAAATAGTGAATCCACTCGGCTTAGAACAATTAAGCAACACAGTTTCTTGTAGTAGACTGCTCGATCTTATCTTTTCTAAAGTTAAAATTATCAGTATTAACAGTAGACGTGTTTCACTTGTTTGATAGAGTTCATTGCATCAGGAACTTGAAGTCATAGTTGAAAATATTGTTCACATATCACCCGAATGTACGGCTAAATAAAAACTTACATATGAAGGAGAGGTGTACCAAGCTTGTATCAAGCCTTGCAAAAAATATAACGTGTAAGATGTAAATTAAATTGTTGAATCACTAACGCAAAAATAACTAATATAATACATAAATTAATCCCTATAATAGTGGAAGTCAGATCGAAATATCACCCAATGTTCTCACATAATTAATTTGTTCTGTTAAAACGAGAAGAATGCGTTATTATGTTACATAAATAAAATTTAAAGTTCTTATGCCGTGTCTTTCGACACGTGGGGTGGCTTAAGGACATGACAAAAAATAATTTTTCGCATAAATGGTAGCCTTGAATAAAATAATTACTCGGAATATATTCCGAGTAATAAAAATCCACATCACATTTAATTAACATTTACTCATAGCTGAAGGAAGATAAAAATAGTATAAAAGTGTCGCAATGTCACCCGTGTCTGAAGTCACCCTAGCTTACGGTAGTAAAAACAATTGTATATGTTTGGACATTACGATAAAGATGAAAGAATTTATTTTGACGCAATGAAACGTCTCAGGAACATTAACGGTAAAATTCACACCATTCTATTTTATTTTGGAACTGCTTAAAAATTATGAGCAATGGTTATAAATTAATATTATTTATAAATGGCAATGGTTAAACTGTTGCTTATAACGTCTGGATATCAATTTGATAAATTATATATTTGCAGAGTATATAACGATATAAAATCTCCAACTCTGACTCATAGGTGTGAAAGGCTAACTTGCCGCTGCCAACAATTGCTGTCAGTATAGTTCGATGAGATATCAAGTCACATCAGCCAACAAAATCCACCAGTGCATATGGTATGACATACACATATTCGTACATAATTATAGAACAATATAATTCCCAAACACTTTTTGTATCATATTTTAAATGTATTAACTATTTAGCCGCATAGCTTAATTCCAGGTATAGTATAACAACTATACATTTATTAGACTTTGTAAATTGCACTTTCAGTAAAATAATATCAAGTTGATACAGCATATTTTGATCTCAAATAGTTTTTTTAACACACGTAAAAAAATATAAATAAGATGGCTTGAGCAGTGCTAATGTAATCTGAGTTTGCAGTTGTTTAACAAATATAACGTACACTGTTTTACCATTAGGTGGAACGTTATCACCTCTTGTACGATAAACGTTTCATAACAATGTACCGGTAACTAATGTTTTACGCCAGCCTAAGAATCTTCTATGTGCTGATGGCATATATAAGTATAACAGATCTGAAATGTTAAGTAAAGTCGGGCTTAGAGACCCCGTGTACTCTTAATGATCCCATGCATTTTGTAACAAACTGTAAAGTATGTGTACCTCGGTTACCTAACTCGTTCAGTAGTCTCTGTATGCAATGGGAGGTGGTAGACCTATGTATTTTATAACTGCGACAAGATTTAAAAACAATAGCCATTGTAGGTGTAATAATAATGACCGAGAAAACATTCGACTATATTTGCATACAATACGGTGTTTAAATAATAAGATTCATCCGCCACGCAAGTCTAAGCAAGAAGAGGGTTTTTGCTCTGTAATAGCTTACATGCAAGTCTTGAATATGATAAATTACATTCATGAAAATATAGTTACCTTATTTATAAATAAATAAAACGTTGCTAAACAGATTTAGCTGTATAGACGAAAGGTCAGTGTCTCCAAACTAAGTCATCAAACTCATCTGAGTAGAGACAGACTTGCTATTCGTTCATTGAGTTAGTTCAGGGTAATCTCGCTATAATTTTCATTGTTCACCTTTGACATGAGTGAAGGTCTTTGCCTTTGTGCAATAATCAAGTCACTACAAACACGCTTTCACGACAGCTTGTCCAGTAACAATTCACAGACTGGTCAAGTATTGCTCCTGCTGTTCAGGATATCTAACTTCCATACTGAAGATCAAAGCGAATCTGACCATTACGCTTGTCCGTCAGCTTCTGACCAATGTGCATATCACGTGGCCCCCACATTTCACAGAACATGTGGTTTCGAGATGCAGGTGACGTAAATGTAAACAGGTTTGCGCAGCATCTTTGTAGTTCCAATGGTGGAATGTAAAAGTAGGCAATCTAGTTTTACTACCTACCTTGCTCGCATATTGTGAATACCGCTAATTTGTTCATACAACCCTTGCAACTAGAAAATTAATTTTCATTAAAAAATAAAAAAAATTCGTGAACAGTAAAAACAATTTTGGTTAACATACGTCAACCATTCTTTATCATTAAACAAGGTAAACAAAATATTTTTATTAACTTTCAAACAGACTTTCTTACAAAAGCCAGAGAAAGTTGAAATGTTCTTTCCCAGATGTTTGTATTTAATTCAGTAATTCTACTTTTCTGAAAACCGTAGTTTATGTGCACGTTTAAATTAAAAGGCAAAAACTTTCTCACAAATAAATCAGATAAAAACTTTAGTCAATGACAAGTAATACTTTTCTTGAAACCAAAATAAAATAATGAAATTTTACTTCTGTACATTATGTTAATACATTATTACAACAATTTTCCGGTAAATTCGCTGAGTACGTACTTTATATGCACAATTAATTTGGCTGTTAGTAAACATTTGTAAATCTTATTTTATAGCAAACAAGTACTAGAATGCCAGTGACAAACGTACTACTTGGAGAGATTTTAGTTTAGTATGTCGCTTTATCACCATGTTAGGTTTTATCTAAGGTGTCCATAATATTCCTTAGAGTGAGTAAGAGATTTTGTTCAGCGCTTAACATCGAGGTCTTTAGCGCTGGAATATTCCTTAGATATAAGACCATAAGCACAAAACTTAAATTTGTCTGTTTTTCATTCGGCTTTAAAACCTTCATTTTTATATAGAGCAATATTTCGAATTCATCGCAAGGGGGAATTTTTTAAAAATATGTATTATGTCGGGTTCTTAATAATAAACGTCTTACTCATGTTATATTCCCGTGGTGTAAGGTGAACTAGGCTACATGTAATATATGAAGGGAACTTTTCGTAGTGTATTGAACTTAGAGAAATTTATCTTTCAATTTTCTATTATAATTTGAAATGCATCAAAGAGGGTGTTAACATATTACTGGTAAAAGTAAGTCAACCAACATCACAATGACAATATGTCGTGACATTTATTATTCTCTACATCACAAAAACTACCATTTTATACAAAGAAATTTTGACATTTCAAAACAAATATTATTACTAATAGCGACTGAAATATGTTTTATTATGTTTGCGTGATACATTATTCTGATCATTGAAACATAAAGGGTTTCGCCTACAAACAATGAATATTTTCACCCCAAACCCTCAACTCAGAAATAATATGGTAGCAAACACAAACATAAAGCTAATCAGTAAATAATACATTATACATTGAACAAACAGTATTTAAATAGTTATATGTATAATACAAGGTAGGGCATTTGAGTTATTAATATTGTTACGAAGATTTAACTTTCCGCATCACTGATAAGGCGTGAAACGTACGACAAGCTTCTAAAAATTTACCACATTATAATGTTTTAATTTTACAGTTACTTCACATGCAAGTTCAAAGTCCGCGGTTTCTTACATTTCCTAAGTCTGTCATAAATCACTATTAATCATTAAACAATGACATTAAACCGTAATTTCAAAGCTCTTTGCCGTATTTTTTTTTTTTTCGATAATTTAGCTTGGACCGTATGTAAACACGTTGTAGTGGGTAATAATAAAGAAGTACAAAATAAATTATATTTAAAAATGTAAATACTACGTCCCTACTTTATATGGTGTTTTTGTACCAAACATCATAATATCACCTAATAACAATATTACGTTTTGTGACGTCATTTACTACAAATTTTTGAAACCTTCTTTGTTATTGGCGTTTAATCTCAAACTGACAGTAGAACTCCGTTCTGCCGCATTTTTCCTCTAAAATTCCATTCCCGGCCCGGCCGCCATAGTTAAAGTTTTCCGCGGTGTTTCAAAATCACTCCAAGTAAAGGTCTTGACAGATTCCTTTTTGATCTCCTTTCTATCTAAGTTATTGGTTCCGTCTCCAATTACCTCGCTTTCAGCGAGACGTTAAGCCCTAACAACTATCTACCGTAAAACGAATACACTAATATATTTTACGCGCATTTATCTTAACGATTTTATCATTCGCAATTCTGGAATACAATTTAACACAAGACCATACAAAAACAGGTAAAATACTTCTAATCAACTCCTAAGAAAGCGTAAAATTTTCCATCATAATGATTTCAACACGCATGGTTAAGGAAAATGGTGTACTTATGTATTATATTTACTTATTTGTACCCGCAAATAACATTCTACAAATCGTGTAAATTGTTCACGATAAAGTGAGCACTTTTGAAGAACATCTTCTTGTCATAAATAATACATTATACATATGATTGTAGTTTCAAGCGTTGGCATTTGAGTTTAGTAATCCCGATACGCTGTTTTTATTCGCTATTCTGATTGTTTATACAAACAAGTATCGAAAAAGTACAAATTGGCTGAAGAGAAAGAAACGGGACCTCAAAACGCTCATCATCATGAACGGTCAAAGACAACAATAGGATTTAATGCTCTAAATTTCAGTGTCTTATTGGTTTTGTAGTTTCAGTACATGCAGGAGAATAAATCAGCAGGAAAGTAGAACATTCGAAAATATGTCAAAAAATTACTGTATGCAATTATTTAGAGGATGAAATGCCAAAGATTTTTGTACGCCTTTTGAAAGAGATTGTATTTGTTAACATTTTACAAACTTATGACGTTCTCGTGAAATATGCAAAGGTAATGTACGAAACTACATATGTAAGGAGTGGAAAATTTCGCGAATTCAGTCACCTACAGGCTATAATTAGAGATGATGGTATATCGCGAAAATGTTTTGTGCCAAGATAGCCTTGAAAACACTGACACAACGTAGCTGTCTGCAGACCAATACCAGGCATCCAATATTACAATATCGGGATTCTTATTGGCTCAGTCAAATAGAGCAACAGCTTCACGTACAAGCTGAAGCCAGTAATCTTCTGGTAAGCTGGACGTGTATTGAAATCCATCAAACAGTCAACTTTTCCCGCGATAAACCATCATCTCTAGCTAGAATCCATTGTACTACGCATATTCAAGTCCCGACTATCTGTCTACTAGCTGCTACTCAGTGGAACAGCAGACAATGGACTAATAGACGGGGCTTGAGTATGCATAGGACAATGGATTCCAGCCTGCAGGTCATTGAATTCGCGTAAATTTCCTATCCCTACATAAGCCATCATCGACGATGTCTTAATATTATCTCCCTATACATTTAAAAACTATTCGAAAAAAGTCAGCCAGCGTTTAAGACAAGACATTGGTTGTTAAAACACCAAAGCTAAATATTTTAAGTTAATATAAATTTCGTAATTGTGAACTTGTGACTATTCTACTAATAGTTACTTATTGTAAGATCAATTATATAAGATTCGACTATTATGGTAATAAACATTTCTTGCATGCGAACACAATTTTTTTTTTTATGAATTTTATCAAATTGTAGCATGAAATATAATGTGTTAGTTACTATTCGTTGTAATAACTTTGAAAGCAAGCAATAAGACAAGAGCGAATTAAATTTTTCAACAGTATACAACTATTCGACAAAGTTATGTGAAGAAGTTAACAAACGTTTTTAACCTTTCGTGAATTTTGAATGAATTTTGCAACGGGGTCTATGCCAAACTGAAACGTTTGTGTTTGATATAAGCCATTGCTGTATAATATTGCCGAGTTTGAGAAATCTCACAGTTACATTAAAGAACTATGGACGGGGAAAGGAGCGATAATAATGTATTCTGTTACAAAGTACAGGACGGAAGAATAAATTATTATTTTAGTTAAAAAAGTAACTGTTGTGAAATGATACAGTAAAAATGTTAAACAACAAAATTTTACAAAACAATAATAAGTGACGTACTGTCGCAGCATTACAAGCTACACTGCGAAAAATTTTTCTCCGTCGATGTACGGAATTCCGGTAAACATTTCTCCGGATACCTCTGTGAATTCACGGAAACTTATTTCGTAATCCAACAGAAGTTTCCGTAAAACAGTTTCATCACACGTAACTGAGCCATACTTACATGACTATAGTGCTACAAATACATTTCTACAGATTTGCAGATTTACAGGTGGTGTTACTAAAATATATCCATAATATTTACAGCTCTCTAACCCACAAATTTATATTTTTTTCGTGCAAGTGTTTGCAGACGTATGGACACATTACATATGATTCCGTAGTGTATATTTACTTTAGATATTTCCGTATTGCATTTTTAAGGACATTTTTTTATATTGGTGTATATGAGAGTATTTCAAGTGGTACCGAATGCCAGTGGAATTATTTAGTATGTAACTAAGGAGTACAATCGAAAAGTTGCTCAAATATACTCTCATAAACATTTGGTGGCACTCTTAAAAACAATTTTCGTTATTTCACGGAGAAATGCTGGTGCGGAAGGTAACTAGCTCCACTTACAGAAACTCGCATATTTATGAAAGAGGCTTCTTTAGGTTCGAGGCACAATAATGCGTACGGTTATTTTCTAGCATCTTCTCGCAGTTTTACATATGTTTGAATAATGAAACGAAATTATGTATTACTGTGTTACAAAATAATGTTTTCGTTAATTGCACAGCCATTTCCGTATAAATACTCGCAAATTATCGGAAATGTTTAACTGTGTAGGCAACCAAAGAGAAGATACCTGCAAAGTCATTGACCAAGCTATAGTAAGCACCATTTCTGTACAAGATCCTAGATTTTCAAGATGTCACAGTGACTCTGCTGGTGTTCCTCAGTCTGTACATCAGCCTGAAGATGGGAACAAATACCAGATTATGAAATGTCGCATCTGTTGTCGTCGAAAGGAGCCTACTATCATCGTCTGTGTTGTATACGTTATGTTGTCATGTATATACTCTATAACAAAATAAATCAAACCAATTTGATTATATCTTGATTCCTCACATTGTGATTGTTCCGTAACGCAGCTACCTTGCTTTTTTCAATATTTCAAATGAAATTCACGTTGTGCGAAATTGTTACAGTCATTCACTTGAATGAATAACCTGCAACCTTAGAATGGATAGAATATACAATCATTTCTGTCGCTGTTTTCCTTTATTCTTGTCCTAGTTGTCTTTTCTCCTCATTGTCGCAATTTTCATGCACCTTGTTTGGTCCCTGTATGCTTTGTCTTTCCTGTTAAGCTTTTTTGGTTTCCATTACGTACTGAACATATTCATGTTGCGGAATTACTTGAATGATTGTTGACTACAGCCATTTATGACTTTATTAGTTGTTTTTTTCTCGTGCTTAGTCTTTTTAAGTAACTGTGGATTTTCTGCGACTCAGTAACTTACACTAGTATTGGCGCATATCCAACAAAATACTTCAGTTTGGTTGTAATTAACCTTATATTCTAAATTGTTGTCATTTTCTTATTTTGAATTGAATTTCACATTTGACAACTTTCAGGCATAAAATGTCAATGCCGATTGTTTATTCCTAAGCCCAGTTTACACCAGAAAAATAACAGTGACAATGTTAATATTCAAATGTTAGTTATAAAAATGTTATCAGCAAATTATAAGCTATTGTACACTGTTTTATAGCAATGTTGATAGCTAACGCGTTATTAACATTGCTGAAAACACCAATGGCACTAACGAAGTTGTAAGAATGATGAATGGAAGTTAATAACAATGTTGATGGCAAAAGTGCCTAAAACATTGCTGACAACTTTGTTAGTAACACTTGTTACCAACATCTTTTGATCTGGACCGCCCTAGAATGGGTCGGAAAAATAATGTTATCAACAGTGTTGGTGGCAAAGTTATTAATATGTTTCTAAAATTCATAACTTTTGTTGCTAGCAAATGTTTTAAAAATGTTGGTAACAAATGTTATTAATATGATAAATATTAACAAAGTTAATAACAATGTTTGCAACAATGTTGATAACACGATGTTATCAACAATTTTCAAATATATTTACAGCATTGTGGGTAACTTTGTTGAAAACACGTGTTATTAGCAATGTTATCGTCGGTGTAAAATAGACTTTCCTAAGTTTTTATGTTTATCATTTTGAAACTTTCCACATTTTACAGGGAATAATTAGGGAAAAGAAGTTTTCGTGAAAATAATTTTTCACCACTTTACCTCAGTGCCTTACGTGCAAACCTGCAGCTCTGCTTTGTTGTCAGTGATTTGATATTTTAACTCCCAGCGTCTGGGAGTCATATCCGCAAAACACAGACGTGTGGTGTCGCCGTTAAATTTGTTCTGGTTAGCTCAGTCAATTGAAATACGACTCTGCACAAATAAACACAACCAATAACCATGTATTAAGAGCTCCTTTGCGCGAAATCTTCCGGTCTTTAGAAATAATAGAAGACATGACCTTCGAAAGAACTGCGCAATGGGAGTGCATAGCTGGATTTAGTTGCTTGTATGTTTAAGTAACTAAATCCAGACAAGTCATGGCATTACAAGTACAAAGTATAATGGAAACATATATTCTAAATTTATTTGGCATACACGTCATTGTTAAGTTTGTGTGCAGTTTTAATATGTAGCTTAAAAGTATGTATGATAACCAAATCGTCGCCACGTAGTGTAACGGTCTTATCAGAAGAGAGGTTCGAGCTGATCCTGTCAGGTCTCGGGAGTGCACGGTCTCCGGAGACTTAGCACTAAGTGGGACCAGCTGCTCTGGCCGTCAGAGACCAGAAACTGTCGCTCCTGACCTGCCTCAATAATGCATGTGATGAGATGGTGAAGGTATGCGGAGGGATGGGGGAGGGGTGTAGTGGTGTGAAATAGAGGGAGACATCCAACAGCGGTGTGAGATGGAATCGATCTGAGGACCTCAACGGTGCGGAGATAATACGACACAGCGAACCTAATGTTCACTGCGCTGTATATAGACTACTTCATTAAGGGGAGTGTTAAACAATATTGTATTTTCAGTTTTTGAGCCATAACTTCGTTTTTTTTTTCTCTTGTATTATCAAAATTCTCTACTGGACAGAGCAAAGGATATATTCTTGGTAAACTGCTTGACATAAATAATAAAGGAATTTTTCATTGATTTGTCACGCAGAATATTGCAAGAGAATTCTTGAAAGTTTACCTGTACTTCTCACGCAATGATTCTGCCTAACGAAACTATGAAATAGTCCATTATTATTTATGTCAAGCTGTTTACCTAGAGTATATGCTATGCTTTGCAGAATAGAACAATTTTATAACGCAATTTGAAAAAATATTATGGCTCAAAAAATAAAAGTACAATAAAACTGTTTAACACTCCCCTTTAAGAGCGCATTGTACATAATCCAACGTTAAAAGCATCAGTTTAAAATTGAATATTTCTCGGGGAAAAACAACAGCATTACTTGACAATGTAATGTACCAAATTTCTGAGCAGAGATTTTCTACGAGAAACTAATTTCTATGGAAACAATATCTTACACCATAATATTGTACAGTTAATTGCGGCGCAAGACATCACGCTTAACAAAGGTATCATTCTAGGAAAATGTTTCTTATAAAGTTGGCAAATATTATCTAGGATTGTTGGTTTGTAGTTTTTTATATTGACTTTCAAAAAACGTGTAAATTTCAATTGGACTTTTTAGTGTTTATTTATCTACCATACACTCTGAAGAGTAGTTTAATAGCCTCTTCGCGGTAAAGTGACAATTTAACATATTAGTTTTTGGGTTTTCTGGTAAACAAACAGATAATCTGAGGCGAATATTTTAAATAATTCCTTTTATCCGTATAGCCAATACATGAAATTTTCGTCAATAAATAACATAAAAACCAAAATTTTAATTTGTCAAAGTTACCCCGCTAGGTCAAAGGTTTACGATAACATCTTGACAATTTTTTTTTTGTTAGGCTATACGTGCCATTGACAGCAGAGGTCATTAGAGACATCTACACACAACTTTATTACACAAGGAAGAGAACTAGCAGAGGGATCTACGATAGCCTATGTGAAGAAAACACTCCGGGATTTGCCTGGAGCGATTTCGGGAAACCGCGGTAATAGTAAATCAGGATGATCAGAGTCGGGAATTGATACCCGAGTCATCACGAACACGAGTCCAGCGTGTTACCGGTGCACTACCTCATTCGGTAAATACTTTAGCAGTAGTGGTAATAACCATGAATTCTATTTTGGCTTCTCATCTGTTAACTTTTGAGTATGGCGAAATCAGTGCACTGCCTTTATTGCTTACAATAATGTGTCTACATTAACAATTGTCTAAGTAATTAAGATTTACTGGGGAAATATATACACCTAGAGCTTCTAAATGGCTTCATTTATCCTGAATAGTTCATACACTTATAATACGCCTATAACGTCAAAATATGATAAAAATATCAATTTAGTCAGCACTAGAAAATACTGTTACAACATTTAATTTTTAATGCACAATAGTATTTCCAGATATTCGTAACGTACTTGTCTCTGTGTAGTATTATTTTTATATGTAAGTAGAGGTTATTTACAACAGTGAGGTTTACATTTAGCAATCTAATGAATGATTCTGTAAATTTAGCACTACATGAAAACAGTTTCGAATAATTGAATTTTACTAACTAGGCTATACGAAAATATCACTTTTAAGAACAAAAACTTGTACAAGATTTGAGCATTTCAAATTTATGAGCGAGTTATTTGTTCAGCGGAAATTGACTCTTTCTATTTTGTTTCAACTTTTCAGACCAGCCTGATTAAGGTTTTTATCATAAAAAATTGTTTAATATGACACAGTAAATATCTGTAGCCCATTAATCAAAATTTTACGGGCAGAACGAATTCCATTCATGTTAGTTAACATTATCAGCTTTATAGTTTTTTGTGACTCTACAAAGCCATTTTTAAAAGTCAAATAGATGTAAGCTTTGCCAATGATGAACGAGTAGTTTTTAAAACATATTAGTATTACAGGTACCCTTAAGTGAGCACTGAATACTTTATGGAATTTATTTAGGATGGAAAATTTTATAAATTCTATAGCTAAATTGTTTTAAACCAATGGTTTTTATTACTATGTTCTTAACAAACTATCAATACATTAAAGTGTATCTATATAAATACATGTCTACTTTATTTAAGCAGTTCTTCAGCAGTTGGCATCAACTGAAGCACTGTGTCCATTTGTTCAGTATAGTTTCACATTCTCTACATTAAAGCAAAATGCGTCTACAAGATATCCAATCATTTTCCAAAAAACAATTCAGTAACTTATATATATACAGCGTCCGTTTTAGATTTTTAAGTACGCATAATGTTAAAATAATTATTTCATATAATTCAAATAGAGTATTTAGAGAGACAAATGCTTTTCAGAATGAACCCTTAATATAGGCTAATTCCTATAAAACATATGAAAATATATTTGGATGAGGTAATCGTTCAAAACTAGCAATAGTTGTAAGCTACACCAGAAAACCGCATTTTAAAGTTTTATTTTAAATCGCATAGACCGTTTTTCCGTATTGGCAGTCAACATATTTTTAGTTCTGCGTGGATTACATATTTATTACCTTTTTGTATTTTCAGAATTGAGAAATGATATGTTCTTTGTGGCGTGTAGCCACAGTATATCATATAGTAACATGACGTTATTAACTACATTTGTCACCAAACATCTCAAACGGAGCGATTTCGAAGATTGTGTTGAGTAAAATAATTTGATACGATATTTATTTTTAGAAATACACAGAAAATAACGCAAACAATATGGCGTTATGATTCCAAATCCACAATCAAATGACTGGTGAAAACAAGCTGTGCCCTTACGGTTTCAAACTATAGATCAGTGTTTACTTCATCCTTCTTATGATCTGAGCTCTCTCCCCAAAAACCACTTCTTTAAGCCGAATTTTTTGTGCACTGCATATTACATTAACTGAAAATCCACTGTTATATATATATATATATATATATATATATATATATATATATATATATATATATATATATATATAAAAAGAAGTAGTAAATATCGGCCAAGGGTAAGATTTGGCTGTCATGTCGATAGTGTGTCGCCTATGGATCTAAGCATGTACACATTAACTTTGCTCAGTCTAATTACACAATCCTAGAGTAAAAATAAATCAATAAAATAAGTTATAATGTGACATTATTTTTTTATATTTATTTTAGTCATCTACTGACTGTTTTCGTCATAACTGAATATTTCTTCAAGTCATGTGTAAAATTGAATTGAAAAGGTTGTAAAACCATCAAAGCTTGGACAGGGTTATATATTAAATAGTTTTTTGGTCAGTCTAATCACGCAAATCTGTAGTGTTAAGGTTCTAAAATTTTCTTTTTATTTTATTTACCGGATATTTCTTTACCTGGAGCGAGAAATTGAATTAAACTGGTTACAAAACCAATGTACTACACTTATGAAGTTCCTATACATAAAACTCAATACATATTTAAATATAAAAATAAAAATTATGTTTTTTACATATTTTGTTACAATGACCCATCTCTTGGGGTATGTGCATTTATTAATAACTCGTCGCTTTGTAAATTAATTTAATTTAAATCAAGTTTGTGATCAGTCAACATCAGTTCATACGTCTTCACAATTGCATTCACGACACAATATTTAAGGTAAATAAACGGTTATGGCAGACAGTATGATTGTGATAAATTAATAGAATTACAGAAAAATAAATCCCAATAAACCGTTTTAGCACACTACTCTAACTTTAGAAATATAAAATACTCTCAAGTCGTCAACGTGATGTGATACCACGAGAGTTCTGGATATAAATGTAACGTTGGGTGAATAATATAATATAATTCTGTTTTTCTACGGGTTTTGTAGACAAGCCCAGGCAGATTGTTTGAAATTATGGAGAGAAGGCTGAACGAACTAGTGAGTATGGTACTAACTGTACATACACACAACCAATATACATTTAGGTATGTATCAAAAGTACTGTGCGGAATAAAAATGCATTTCGGTGTACAACATGCATACTGTGAAGAACAAAAATAAATACATATCAATAAATCAAACATAATTTCCTAATAAGCTCTGTTTATATTTTTGGCGAATATTTCAGTACATGTTATATTTTCTAGTAAAGTATCTAAAATTTGTATACAATATCTACTAATTTCTTGTGAAAAACTAGTTATAGAGAGAAATATATTTCTGAAAATTTTGATAACTATGTACGTATAACGAAAAATTAAAAAGTTAATCTAAGTTGACTAAAAAAATTTATAGTCCTATAAAGTGAGCACAGATAGCATGTAGGTGGACGCAACAGCAAAATTTTGAGCAACTTCCCTGAAAATAATGACCCCATCTTTTTTTTTTCTCTCGTGAAAGGGGACGCGCTGGGCCCGATAAAATTCTGCAGCGATGGCGGAGATAGACAGGTCGCTACAAAAAACAGAGTATTTCGCGATTGGACGAACCATTCGTGACGTCACAGCAGCAACGCACGCCATTTGCCACATACATTCGCAACAACGCTGCATTTTGTTTATGCGATATTCAAAAGAAAAAAATGTTTCATGCGGACTTAAATTTAAAGAAAAAAATTTTAATAATATCCAATTGATTAAAATATGAAGCACGTGATGAAAATACAAAGTAAAATTACAATATTGCGTTACATGCAAAGTTTTTATGCTATGTCTTCTAAGTGATTTTAAAAATACTATAGCACATTTAAATGCATAATTTTAAAAAAAGTGAATGAGAAATAACAATTGAGATTTGTCAGTATTCTACATTTATATGGATGTGATTTTCTCAAATGATACTAAATGCGTATATAATAAGCTAAACATTTTTAACGTGAAATGTCATTACTGTATTTTCATAAGAAACAACTATAACAACAGTGAATGGAATACACAATTTATTAAACATTTTATACCTGTCATTTATTTCACGTTTTTTTTTTGTCTTTAGAAAAAATTATATGTCTCTAGAATTTCAATCCCAGATTTTTTGTAAATATTTACAGATATTAATTTAAATTTTAAAATTTTTATTGAAGAAGTACAGTACATTTAAAACCCTTAATAATTACATACTTTATGTAGGCATGTAGTGATTAAATTCTATATTTTAAGAACTGAAAGAATGGCATTACAAAGTTAATGAACATATATATATATATATATATGTATGTATGTATGTATGTATATACAAACACACTAGCTGGCCGGCTGCGGCTTTGCCCGCGTGAAATTATGTAATATAAACAGCAACTGGTTAAAATATGTGATGAAGGCATTTAACAGCTAGCGTACTCAATAGTAGTGAAATATAAATTGTCTTAGCTCAGTGCAAAGACCGCGCGCAATATGCTCGTATGATGTCATAGTAATTCCCGTCCCAAAGTCTTGCACAGGATACGAACACGTAACCTCACCTCTCCCACGTCACAAACGTTATACAATACCTGAGTGAATGCTTAAAGGCATGCCGTGATAATTCTTTTGTATGTATAGGCTACAGTCCAAAGAGGTTTTATTTATGAGTAGGTTGGCTAAAAGTAACAACTGTTGAATTATTTCTCCGTGATCATTCTCTTTTTTCGGGAGACTGTAACGTTTTACTGCTTTTCACATCCTGAATTTTCGAATTTCATTAAATCCTGAATTTCATTTGTAGATATTTACATAAGCTTCATTCTTATCAAAAAATCATCTCGAGATCTCAACGGGAATAAGCGGTACAGATGATTATTTGAAAACACATTTTATATTTTAACAGTTATCAAGGACGCCATTTCAATATTTCCACTGGTTTAGGAGATTAGTGGCGTTAATTAATAACACGTTTTATTTTTAAGAGCTTTCAAGGACGAAGTTAGAAAAATTCTAAAATTACTTTTTAGATATTTACTTAAGTATCATTTTAAAGAAGAAATCACATCACTCTCTGAAATGGTTTAGGAGAAATCCCGGATTAATGAATTTTACGACTTTCACCCCTCAATTTTCGAACTTCGCAAAATCGAAAAATTCGGAAATATGCATTTCTTTGGACAATGTTATGAAGTTAAAAAAATTTACGATAGCTTTCCCCGTTAATGAGATATCAGGGATTCTTTGAAAACAAATATTACCCCTTTTCACCCTCTTCATTATCGAATTTCGAAAAATCCATTCTTAGTGGGTGCCTACGGGCCAAGAGGAAGCTTCCCTCAAAATGTTATGGTTCCATGTCCAGCGGTTTGGGCTGTACGTTGATGAGTGGGTGAGTGAGTGTGTCAGGACACTCTTCATTTTATATATTAAGATTTATTTATTTATTGATAAAAATGCCGTGCGGGCAACGTATTAAGCTTCAGTTCCAGAAAGTTTTGACTGAATTCTCGTATTTAGTTTCCACCCAAAGTTTAAGAACTTAGAGCATATGAAATCAAAGTCCTGAAGGCGTCTCTTGTCTGAATCATCCTCCTTGGCGCCTCAAAACTCGCAGATATTGGAGCACACTCTGCCGTAACTCGATGTGTCTCATGACGAATGTCGAGCCGCGGGTACGATCGTTCAACATGAGATAACCAAAAGTTTTGCGAGAGGGTTGTCCACCTCCCTTCCTGGATTACTCAGGTCAGCGGTACCATCAGGAACACCTTGGGTATCTCAACTTGGCGAGAAGCTCAGCCCTTAAAATACATCATAAATAAAGGTTACGCTACGCAAAAAAAAAATTGAATTGAAAACTAGTTCCCAGGATAAAACTCGTAACAAGGAAAAAATATCTAGTGTTAATTATTGAACAGTTTCTACCAAATGTCTTACAACGCATTTGAACTTATGCATCGAAAAAGAACATCGTTTTAGGTACCATTAGTTCTGTTATAACATATACATGTCCAGTGTGATTGTCGGTACTATATAATATGGTCTGTAGAAGTAACAATAGGTTCTATATTAGTAACAATATGTTTTATCAATGAAATTGAAAAATGTTTGTTACTTCTTTCACAAATCAAATTGTTGAAACACCAATTCTGGTAGTACCTAGAAACAAGCTACATTGTTGCCTACAGATGTATAATACCTACAGCAATACTTTTCTTTGATTACAGAAGATGGATTGTTTATTTTAAATTCAGAGTGCCTACTTATTTGTCAAGAAAATGAATGAAAATATTTCGTAAGACAATTGTTTATCTTTCTTGTTCCAAAAAATGCTTTAGCTATTGGTTTCTTCAGCACCTGGATTTCAAAATATATCTTGTAAAGGAAACAAACAAAATGTACAGTTAAGTTATGGCACCGCCCCGGTAGTAGATGTATCAGTATAATTTCATTATCGTATGTATTTGTAACAAAATGTAAACCCTCGGATCACATTTTAAAAATATATGTCAGCAGCAATTTCTTTAAGTGACGATCTGACTAATATGTTTGGACTGGTTTTTTTTTTTTTTTTTTTTTTTTTTTTTTTTTTTTTTTTTTTTTTTTTTTTTTTTTTTTTTTTTTTTTTTTTTTTTTTTTTTTTTTTTTTTTTTTTTTTACAATTTTTACTACAGATGTTAAGTTTCCTAAAGTAACTGAAGTAACAAAATGTATAAGTTGTCAAGCGTTGAGAACGATGTTTACCTTCGTATTAAAGTTTTCTTAAGTTGTAACTTTTTTTTTATTATTGTGGCATTTTCCTTTCTTCAGTAGTTAACTAGCTACTTCTTTCTAAAACTTACACTTTGTCTATTATCATCCAGAATTTGTTATTACTGCCTAGTTGTAGCGCAACAAATATCTCAGTGCCGCAATATTTTAGTATCGTGGTACTCGCAGTGCTGTTTAGTTAATGTTTGTCACTACATGTCTCTATACTTTATAAAGGGGATATATTCTATTTAGTTATCTACGTATTATGTTTCTATGAGTGATAAACCTGAGTAGTAGTGATAGTATAAACATTTTCTAGTAAAACATGGAACACAATGTAATCGTACTAACATATCTTAGAATTGGGCAGTATTCCAGTGATTTCTATGTCAATATTCTAGGAATTCATAAACATGGAAACTTAAGTGTTTTAACATTCAAAATATTTTAACTGAATTTATGCATCTATATTTACCATCGAAAAAATTTTAATAATGTCTTGCCGCTGCCAATAGTTTAATTCTTGATATCGCTGTACTCTCAGGCTAGGCTTGTTAATTTTTGCGATCGTAAGCGCAGTTTGAAAAGAAAAAATCTGATGGCAGTTGACAATGGTATTCAACATAACATAAACAAACTGAATGTGTTTTTTTCTCATAAAATAAAACTGCACAACGGAAACTGCTTCAGACTTAGGGAAGTCTTGCATATAAAAGTAACATTCACCTTTTCTTTAATTTTTTAGTTTGTAGGGTTACCGAAAAAAAATTTAATTAAATTTTTAAATCGCAACGTAATCCTGTTAGATGAAGTATGTTAAATAAAATATGTCGCGCCTTACGTAAACACTTCGGATGAATTTTTGTAGTCTCGCAACCATGAAAATAAATGTAAATATTTCTTGTTTTTAGACTAATGGTTTTTGAACTTGATCTTTCCTTTCGCTTGAATTGCGGATCATATTTATTAACATAAATAGAGTAGGGTGATATTAATCATCCATTCACTGTTTTTTAACTACAAATACTTTTGTTATTAATTAATTGAGATCGTGGAACATTATTTACCAATAGAGCTGTTAATTGTTAGACTGAGTGTGGTTAACTGCTAACGATTGTTGACTCAAAAAGGTATTTGTTTGGCATTTATATAGATAGTAAAAACTCTCTTACTTAGACATCATTTAAATGTATCCTATTCTGCAGCGAAATTCTTACTTTTTACTGTTATCGTGAATTTAAATAAAAATGTCTTAGAAGAACTAAAGTTTTGGGCGCTGAATACAAATTAAATGAGCAGATGACTGTAATAGCTTTATCAAAACAGAAAGTACTTAGTTTAGTGCTTTCTTTGCTACTACTTAACCTATTTGCTTGTATTATAGTGGTAGTCATATATGTTTCCAAAGCGTAATTAAAAAAGTGTTTCGAAGTACAAAAATGTTTAGCAAGTCGACGTATATAGTGATATATATATATATATATATATATATATATATATATATATATGTGTGTGTGTGTGTGTGTGTGTGTGTGTGTGTGTACGTATATAGCGACACTATAACTGTATTTCTTAAATTTCACGCACTTATATTTGTACAACGAATTTGCCTATTTTCGAGGAAAAACATTACTTCACATTTATTAGCATTGCCTTGAATGAATTGTTTCTAGCTATTGATATATTATCAATAATATAATGAAATGTTAATACGGTTCTTGGTTCTTATTTTATATTTGTCGTAGATATGATGATTTGAATAAATATTTTAGAAACTGTTATGTCTGATTCTACAAGCTTTTAATATTTGCCTGCGTTTGTTTACAAATTTTCCAGCGCGTTAAATGCTCGAAAAACCACTGTGAAGAAATCAGTTTATGAAAACACCTTATATTATTGCGTTTTTTATTTTAATAACACTCAGATCGGAGGGTTTTACTAGAGTGATTGTATAATTTGTTGATATTCACTGGCAGTTTCTTCTCTTAACGCAGCTATTCATTGACTTAGTGTATGTGAGCGATGCAATAACGTTATATTTTAGAAGTGGGCATAGGAATACTTGAATACTAATTTTAAATTATTTCATCATGTATGTTAATATTGTGACAAAATATCTTCGTAAGTTTGAGATGTTTATTAGATTCAAACGCAGTACTGTTGTTGTTATTTGACCATTGTTTATTCTAGAATATTCTTCCAGACATACTCCTGCATGTTCCTCACTGTTTGCCTTAACTTTCTATTTCATTTTTAATTATTTTTTAATATGGAAATTTTTCTGGTTCCGTTAAACTTTTATTTTTGTATCATAATTTAATAATTGTTTGATTTCAGTGTGGATAAAATGCATACTGTTATATCGTTCAAAATTTATCGATTGCGGAATCCTTATTTTAATTGGACGTTGAACTGTAATACTGTTACGATTAACCCTAAATTCCGGTATGAATGTCATGATGCACGTTAATATTAGGTATTCTTTAATCGGAATTTTCACTACCGTGACCGTAAGCATTCCCACTTAATTTAAACTATTACTGATGGGCTTTTATGCCAATGATTCAGGATTAAGTACATTCTTATTCAACAAACGAGGACGTAAATTAGCTTAAAGTGAAGGCATTTATCCAGTATTTTATTTTTAAGAAACGAAGCAATATTAATTTTCAGAGGATTTATAACATTCATTAGCTTCGCAGTAACATATAATTTTTCTTGGATAAATTTAGTTTCCAATTTTGTAGATAAGTTTTTTCGCTTTCAAAAATAAATATTTGTATCAAATGTAAGTGGTACTGTTATTTTAAATATCAATGCCAGGTACTTCATCAAAAAATTTCGCGAAATAATATTCCTGGAGCTAATAGTAAGAAAAGTGAACTAAAGGTAAAGTACTCTATGTATGTATATAGCTAATTGTGTTATGAGTTCAGTGTTTAGTAAAAATACAATGTAATAACTTACAACGTTCTGCGTTGTTTAATAATAGCCTACGTACAAATATTTCATTGTATGCAGTTAAGTAACATGTTTTGTTGGAACATAGTACTATTACTCAGTGTGTAAATTATAATTTAAATTAAAATCTTTTAAAAGCGTTATAACATTAGAACGCGGAAATTTCTAAAATTATTTTTATTTTTCAAAATTTTAAATTGTTACGAACATGAATACTATCTTATTGAGACAGAATTAATTTTAGATTTACGTAAACGCCGAAAATATAAGAAATTTTGTAAATTCATGGCTACATTTCTAAGACTAAGAACTAGTAATCCACATAGTCAAATATAAATATATAAAAAGAAAAAGGAAAGAAAATAATTTCCGGTAAAAATTATTATTCACTTGGTAGTAGTTACGGTTTTGTGACATTCATATAAAACAACTATTTACATAAATATATCCCATTTAAGCATGTAGTAACAATAAAAAAATATTATTCTCTTATTCACTATGATAAATTCACTTGAAATTAATTTAAAATATATTACTATAATCCTTAAAGAACACCAAAGGCTGAATTTTTAAACAATTAACTGTGTCTGATGGACTCTTCTAAAATGTTTAATTAAAAACCCTTAAGTAGACGTAGGGTACTGTGTAGATATCACCACAAACGTAGATTGAAATACTTAGGAAGGAGTTTGGGAAACTGCAGTTTTCAACTGCACTTATTATATGTGCAGAAATATTTGTACTTCCTGAAGGTATTTAACCAGAAAGTTGTTAATTAATTTTGAGTTGTAATAATTGCTTGTTTCAAACATTTGCTTCAAAAAGAAGCTACATATGAATCGGAATCTGGGTAATATCATCTTGTTAACTGAAGAACATTTAAGGCATTGCAGTGAGTGATATTTAGAATTTTATAGTAGTTCTCAGGTCAGTGTATATATATATATAAAAGGAATATTTTACTACAAAATGTACAGTATGAATGTACAGTTTTATCACAATTAAATATAGCTCTAGAATTCAAACCTTCTCTAAATGATTCAACGGGTATTTAGTGCTGTATTTTCAAGGCAAAATAAATTTGTTGCATAAATTAATCGGAAAATCACTAATTTTTCTCACGTCCTACGAAAGTTTTTTTTTTTTTCCGTTTGTGACTCCTTGATTATATACATACGACAAAGTAATATCAAAGTCTTTCCCATACATTCTGTAGCATTTCACCACGAAAATGCAGCATCAGTTGTGTTTTATTTCATCTCCGAATATTGTCACTTAATTAATTTTAATATTTACTTCTTCACCTGTCAGCAACTTATCATTTCGTTTGAGTTGTTCTTGAACTTTCTTATTTATATTTTTAGACTTTGAATAAAATTATTCTGGAATTCATTTAAATGTTATATATATATATATATATATATATATATATATATATATATATATATATATTAATTGTACGCACTATGGAAGATTATGTGCTTATATCCAAACTGACTCGCTATACTATGTCTTAAATAATACTATAAATTTTTAAGGGCGAATTTTTGGTATACATAATATTTAAAACCAGAAAAAAAACTATAAATTGGCGTTGAATAAAAATGTAACAAAACATAAAATGAAACATTTCCGTAGTAACAGATTTCGGGTCAAAGGTTGAGTATGTGAGCATGCACTGTGACCGCAGGGGAAAATGTAATCACGAATTTACCGTGTACATCTCACACCCTACGTGCAACTTATTTTGTTAATACTGAACATAAGTTTATTGCTAGAACACTTATATGGAACCGTAGACTTAGTATAAACAAAGTTGTTTATCTTTCATCTTAATGGTTTTCAGTTTTATAATTGTGTTATATTAGTCAAGAATGCTTGCATTAAATAAATACGACAGCGAGAAATTCTGCTTGGTTTGGAAAATGTATATATCTTTTCGCGGAGTTTATATGAATATAAGCAGAGATTGTATAGTTACGCAGTTGACGTGATTATTTAAATTTTTCAATTATAAATCATATTTCTGTGAGCTTTTAGTGTACTGCATTAAAAATAGTAAATACATTGAATAAGAGAGCAATATCCTAATCAGCTCAAATATATCCCTCGGTTTATGTCTATCCTCACAAAGTTGATGTTAACGTACAATTAACTAATTAACTCATTCAAAATTATTTGCAAAACATCATTGATTTAGTCATTTTTGAAATATACTTGCAATGGGGGTTTATGACAACCTTAAGCATTTAATTAGACAAGTGCTTGCAATAACGTGTTTCCAAACAGTGGCTCAGATTATCGTCCTCAAAAAAATTCAAGAAAATTTTTTATCATTGCAGCATTTTTAATATTAAATATTAATAGGTAATTATGTCGTTCGATAAGTTACTAACCATTTTTGCCAGTATCATTCACATGAACATTGTATCAGTTTAATTTTTAGCATAAGTTATTTTTAATAAATTATTTAATTAAAGCAACTAAAGTTAAGCCGTTTCACCTCTAAACTTTTCACCGAAAAGTGGTGGATAGTTTTACTCCCTAACGTAAATGAGAATAATAAAAAACAGTTTACGCTTATAACGAGCACAAAAAAATACTAGTTTTCTTAGTTTTGCCGTCACCAGCCACACTAATGAATAATTTTCATACGAATGGATGTATAAGAGAGATAATAATATAGACAATATGATGGAATACTTTCCTAAACAGCAACCCTAAACTTATAAAGAAATAGTCATTTGAAGTTGCAAGACTTCTTTACAATGTAACATTGGTTAAGTTTGGAAGGAAAGATATCGACAAATTAACCATAGAAACGATGTAATTAAGTGGTTCAACTGAGAACGCTGTTCGGTCCACTACTATTAGCAGTGTCCTACGTAAAGCGATTTCCCTAGCTGTCCAGCGTAATTCGCTCCCTAACAGTTGGCGATAATGTTGTAATAGGATCAGCGAACATCTCAGTTTGGAGAAATTTCGATCATCAAACATAATCGTTTCCAGAGCGTAAGGTGAACCTGTAGTTTAGAATGCCACTGGAATTTACGCTACGTTATGAAGACACCGTATTGGCTATTAACCTGTGAACGCGATCGGCAAGCGTCCTAGCCAAACATTATTACGTAATTGCTTACATGTCACTTGGAGAATTGTGGAAGGGGTGGCAGTATTGTAATTTCCCAAGGTTTGTCTGGAGATGAAAATAATTTGGCTGGAAAACAACTTGATATAATAATTGCATTGTCACTGACATACAACTTAGTGTGAGATGTTTCCGCATAACCTATGGGACACTAAGGTTTCTAACTTTAAACGAGAACTGCAAAAGCTGCATATTCAATATCTCCAACTAATATCCTTTTTGTGATGAAATTAATTTTTCTCGACCAAGTACATTTGACTATTCTTTTGTTGAAGAGGCAATTTTAGTTCATAGTGTACTTATATCAGTTTTCGTCAAAATTTAATATTTACTACAAAACTTTAGCTTGGACAGCAAATTATTAGGTGCATGCATGTAACTAAATGGCAATAATTTTTTGCAGTTACCTGAATACTAATATTGGCCAAATTCATTATGTTGAATACATTTTTATGACAACTACATGTTTATACATAAATATGTGTTCCATATAGTCATAAAGTTACAACATACTATCAACGATTACATTAAGTAAAAAGATTAATTTAGTTAAAAAGTACAATTAATTTTTGGTTAGTGAATTAAGTGGTGGTTGAAGTCTGCGAATAAGTAGATATGGAACTTCAAAATACATATTTCAATTTCATTTTTTTCCAAGCGAAGGGTATTTTAGCGTGATTTTCAGTTTATGAACAATACTGCTTAACGTTTGGTGTGTGGTGGATTGTACGTTCTTATCGTGCGAGTATATATAGGGACACATAAATTAACATTGTAACATAGCATTTTGTCCAATGTTATAGATGAGTATACATTTCAATTTATTTGTCAATTAACCTAGGTATTTACAATTATATGACCATAGTTACCACGTGTCAGGAAGTATGTAAGTTTTAATCGTCTATGTATTGAATGTATAAGGCATTGTGGTTTTGAAACTTTAATGACTTCTCAGCTTTTATATCTATGCTAGAAATATTTTGTTTTATATCACGGATTACAACCTGATTTGATCATATTGGCGAACAAACCCGGGGTAAGCTACGAGGAAAGTATTGAATGGAATGGGTGTTGCGACGTTGAAACAAGAGAAGTAGTTTTGTTGAAGAACGATTGAGAAAATTTTATGGAAAATAAGAACCTTCCCGTCCATGATGCCGAACAGACGTGTAGTCAAGAAGACCTGAGGATTTCTTCGACGAGACGCTAAATTTTTCATACGCGTCGTCAGAAAGGTCTCACTTTACTTCTACGACTAATACCAGGAGAATTTCTTTGGAAATTATACACGATGTCAACGCCGAAGAAGGATGTGTAAGGGATTTATAAAGAAGAGCCCGTGGATCAGGCCATTCCATAGTCCACTTCGTGTTCGTTGCAGTCCAGGTCTCCGAGGTCTACAGTTCGACGGGTCCACTATTCGATGAACGAGGGGAACGAGAGCTTCGTCTGAGGGCGAAGAGGTCGCGATCGTCTTACGAGCATCAGGAGTACGTGGTCGCCGCCCCAGGACGAGAAGGATGTGGTCGAAGGAGTATCGAGGGATGATCTAGAGACAACCGTCCCGACCTACTGCAAGACATCCTCGGTAAGACCCACCCAAACTAAGCCGTCGTGTCAAGTTCCCGAAAAATTAGTTGATTAGACAGAACAGCTTTAAAATTCTTCTTATATCTCAACGGGTGCGATTCACTTCAAATGAACAAAACCTAAGATCGACCTGAGATTTCTAAACCTGAGCTAGAAAAGTGTTTAAAGAAGTTTATAAGTTGTTCCGGGGACAAACAGGAAAATGAAAACATCTAGAACACAGAAAATTACGTAAAACCCGGGTTTATAAGTTAATTGATGGTCAGGTTCGTACCCGAGTTAATCACCTTGGTCATGGTAGAAACACATAATCTGAAATACCATACACTATTATAAATTCTGCTTATTTTATTAACTAGTTGCCTGACTTGTCTGTAGAAGTCATTATTTTTCCTATTGTATGAATTCTGTTTAAATATATTTCTTTTGACTTCTACAGGCGTTTGGTTTCCATTTGGTCAGTAGCTCTAGTAATAGAGAAATTGGTTGGTTTTTTTCTATTTTGTCTCATCCTTTATTAAAGTGAAAGAAAAAGTTTCACAATATTTTTTTCTTTACAACATACTACAAGATTCACAAATTGCTTTGGTAATTTTGGCATGTATTTATATTCGTGCCAGGTAATATATTAAAACATAAAGAAATGTATACGAACCATTTTTGAAATGTTTATGACTAATACACACAAACGCACTAACAATAAACTTATATCATTAATACGGTTGTAAGCTAAATAATTTTTACTTGTACTATAATTTGAGCTCTTACATTATTAAGGTACCTTTCCAGATATTTACTCTCAAACTAAGATAAACGTATTTAATTTATTTCGTGTAACTGACTGCAAAATTGAACCATGAATCATAGGCGCAATCTTAGGAGTAAGGATTAAAAACCCTTTTATTAAATTAGGATAATTTTCGAATCCATAAAACATTTAAATGCGTTCAGTCCCTTTTTCCATGACAGTGTACGTTTTCCACGAAGAGTAAACTTATGGTTGACTCTGTACTGTACGCAGCGATAAGTCTGTCAGATTATCCAGTGACTTCTTTGTGATTAGTACATAGGTCTGTGATCTTTGAATGATTTTGGCAATGGGGGTTTATGGCAAACTGAAACGTTTCTCTGGATATACGTTATTGTGAGAACATGTTCTAAGTCGCTGAAAACTTACTTTAACACAACCGGTCAAAAAAAGACAGCATAAGCTAACAAAAAATACATTGCATATAAATTCTTCCGAAATAGTAATATTGTCGGTATGAAATGGAAAACTTAACCAGTAAAATCCAGACTATCTGTCTACTACGTTTGATCAAAAATTTATTGTTAGAACCATTACAGAGCACCCGGCACGTGTTTACTTGTTGTAAAAGGCAGTACACTATCCCCCTGTGTCCCCCTGCCATGGCCTAACATAGAAATTCCTATGATGTTACAATAAACAATTATCTAATATATGATGGTTTCCAAATTCGCAAAAGTCATAGACTTCTCACGTTCCTATTATATAATTAGTATCCCCTTACAAAGAACAAAAATGTAGATATTCAGGGTTGCCAGACAGTAGATTTATTTCCAAGCATTTTATGCGTACAATGTAAATTGCTCATTCCAGATCACCTGCCTATATAAGGCGTGTATTTAACGTACATTGTAATCTCACAAATTGCCGCAAAATTAATTGTATGGTTATATTTTTAGCCAGTGATATTCTCTACGTGTATTTCTTTACGATCTGTATTTGTGGTTCAGTGGTGAACAGAGCAAATATGTTTTTTTTCTCAAAATCCAAGAATTTATGGTTAAAAATAAAGGGAGAAAATTTAAAACGTATAAGTATACATGTTATCAGTTCTTGCTGAGTCAAATAAAAACTGTATTTTTCGGTCACATGTGTACTGCAATGTTTTACCTATCACAACATGTTTAACAAAATAGATTTCTTTTCTCCATATATCAGTGTAATTTATAATTATAAATTATAAACATAGATTTGCTTATCTAATGGGTTAATATATTAGCACTAATACATGCATGGCAATTTTATAGACTTATGCCACATAAATAATTATTTAACTGTAGATATTTTCTTTTCTCAAAAGATTTTAGCAAATGTTAAACTTTTGAACATTACACACATACACACACATAACCATATATATATATATATATATATATATATATATATATATATATATGCGTGTGTGCGTGCGTGTGTGTGAGAGAGACAGAGACAGAGTGAGAGTGTATGTATGAACACAAAATAGCTTAACTATACTTATGGCTTGAAATTAATATCAGCCCTCAAAGACACAAATACAAATGAGTACGTTTAGGAGACTTAAGTTCGTAAAATGTTACATTCTGTTGCTATATAATTTCACATACGCCTGTTGCCTGGTACAATTGTGACTGTATTTAAAAACTCGTAACATGAAAGGCTAATGAAAGAAATATTTGATAACTTACACGTTTTGTAAATATCACACCAAATTATGTGTGGCTAATTGGTTTTAATTTTTTTTTAATTTTACATAAACTAAGCTAAATCATAATTAAACTGATATGCACCGGAAACTCTAAGAAATAGTTAGGTAAACAATTTGTAATAATATTCGGAACGTTACATTTAACGACATCAAGGCGTTAACTTGAAAGCACTACACTTTTGATTCCAGTCTCTAACAAACAATTGTTATTTTTTAAGTCTTTTGATTCCTGTCCCTAACAAACCATTGTTATTTTTTAAGTCAGGTTCAAATCCGTTTAAACTTTGTTGGGATTACTGGTAAAAACTGTAATGTAACAAATCAAATAATGACAGAGACAAAGAACAACGTTGGTTTGTTTTAGATAGTGCATTGTGACAAACGTATTTATTTATATTTAAGTAAATCAATTAATTTTTCCTAAACAGTACTGTACAAGAATGAATATTTACTTCATTATTTCCTAAATTTTCATGAATTTTAAAGAGCCTAGAGGATCTATTCTTTAATTTTATATTTATTTAACGTTTACATACAGTAAAATGAATATTATATATTTAGGGGAAAAAAACCTACACACAATGTTTCTTATGACCCATATAAATACACAAATAGTTTTTTTTTTTTTTTACTTGGGTTAAAATCTCAGAAGAAGCGCCACGTCCAACTAGTCATGCAGTTGATATTATGTAACTCCTTTATTACTTTTCAACCAATTCAGTTGTTACGACGTTGGTAGTAAAATTCAGAGTTCTCAACGTGTGTCACTTAAGGTTATAATTTCGTATGTCGTCGACAGGTTGTTACTGTTCGTTTACTAATGATATCTAACTTCATCGGTATAGCAACGAGAATCACCGGCAGCTCTGACTTGAATAGCCATAAAAATACGATATAGGAATCGAGTTACTTGGTACTTTGTAATTAGACAAATGGATTAAAAACTATTTTTGCTACACAGCTTATCAGGGATGAGTTGAATTGGTTGGAACTTAGTATAAACGGCACCGTACTCATACACGTACACATATAATATTGAATTGAAAAGAAAAGCTAATGTTTTTATTTGTTAGCCTTTAAGTTTCAACCGACATTTAAAATCATATTTGTTACAAACTAAATATCTCGTGGAGTAGAGGTGTGGTGCTACTATGTATTTGTACTAATATTCTTTAGGTATATTTTATGTGTTTAGAATTTAAAATTAGTTAAAAATTTAAAGCTTATTAGACATGCAGTTTCTTAACCAGTTTGTATATGAATATACAAATGTATATCACATGACATAATTTTTCTCTCTTATCAACAATTCATTTATTGTATACTGTAATGCTGTTATACAGATGCACATTAACTCCCGCAAGATAAGACTATAGCTATGCTGTTATACATGAATATTTAGATAGCATACACAAAATTGTAATATTTTTTAAACACCTAATGGCGTATTTATAGTTTCACTACAAATATTTAACTTTGTTTTTTTATACTTGCGGTATTCATTTATATGTAAAATCAGTTAAAAATTCTAGTGCATCTGGCTAAATTAATGAATCATTTTTTCTACATTAATTTTGTATATAAGTGTTTCTTGTAGTTATAGTTTTATTTTTGTTTGTCACACATGTATGATTTTAATTGTATAAAACGTGGTTAAGTGTAAGAGAAGGCGAAAATCTTAACTTCGCCACAAACAAAGCCATTAAATAAATAAATATATTTTTCACTACATTGTTGTTTAAGTTTCCTATGTATTCGTAGCATTTCGCGTTCATCATCTGCTGTCCCCATGGAACCTGCAAAAGTCCGTATTTGAAAGAGTAGACGATCGCATAACATGGTAGAAGACTTAATCAAATGCGAGAGAACTTATATCACGCTACTTATCTAATAAGCACAGCTAATGACTTCATCTGAAATCGTGTTAACCGAGTGAATCATCGTTAACATCTTTAAATAAACGCTAATCATGCAGTCTACTTAGGTAGTAACAAATGTTATATTTTATACGTATTTTTTTCAATCGTGACTGAATTAAGAAGACTATTACAACCATAACAAGAAGTTACCAGCATAACTAATTTGCCTACTTTCCTTAACAAGAGAGCAAATTAACCCTAATAATTATTTATTAACGTATCAATTTATTTTCGTGCTATATTTTAACACGGTGGCATAGTGGACCTACAATAATAAAGAATAGTAAAATCAAAGTTGGATAGTGAAGTGTGTCCTGTAGCTCTTAAAGGCGCGGTTCACCTCAATTTTTAGCGTCTTTATTTATTTTTATATTTGTACGAAATATTATTTTCTTATTTTTTACATAAACTGTGATTAAAGCATTCCCTTAGGAAACTTTCGTATCTCTTATAGTTTTTGCGTAATGAGTCGTAAACGTCAAAATTTGGACTTTACGGTTTTACGTACGCCACTAAAACCAACTGACATTCCAAACTGAAAAAATTCACACTATATAACAATGTTTTCGGCTATGATTTGACATGTACAAAAACAAAAAAAAATATACTTTTGTATTTTTAACAAATTGATGATATTTTTTAATTTTCATTTCAAAATTCAGCATTTTTTATTACATACAAACCTACTTTGTTATTTTGTTTTTATATATGTCAAATCATAGCCTACAACATTGTTATACTCTGTGAATTTTGTCGGTTTGGTGTGTCAGTTGGTTTTAGTGGCGTACTTAAAACCGTAAAATGCAAATTGTTACGTATACGACTCATTACGCAAAAACTACGAGAGAAACAAAACTTTCCTAAGAGGAACATTTAATCACAATTTATGTCTAAAATAAGAAAAAAAATATCTGGTACAAATATAAAAATAAATAACGACATTGAAAATTTAGGTGAACCGCGCCCTTAACAAGCATGTACTAAAAATTATGAATCCATGTCGTGAAATATTCTTAATTGGGAGACATATATTATAACACATAACACGAATGAACAACTTAAAATTCAAGTAAGCTTGCATAATAGGGGCCTACTAAATTTGAACCGAGTCCGAAAAGACATTGGAAAATGGTCATTTTTTCTTGTGCTCTAAAAATCAGAGGACAACGGTTCTTAATACTAAATACGGTATGAACAAAACACGTAATACTGAAGTCGCTGTATTAAATATTACGCACGTACAAATTCAGATGGAATTGGATAAAAAAATTTCAAAATCCGCTATTGTGTAACAATCAGCAACTTTATAATCGCTATGCATGTACCAATTTCGACGAAATTGTGAAAAAAATATTTCTTTTGATATTTGTGTATTCGGTAAAAATGTTTAGATACCTGACATTTTGAAATATTTACTAGAAAAGAACAAAACACTTAGCAGTTAGGTCAGCTTTATAACACGTTTTAAGAAATTCAAGCAAATATTACCTCAGATATGTCACGTTGTGCTAAAAATACACAAATTTGCACCATTTTGAAAATATTAACAAAGGATGAACGAAACATATCAAAGTCAAGTCAGCTTACTAAGATTTATGAAATTCGGAAAAAAAATGTTACCTTAGATGTATAATATTGTACTAAAAATATAAAAATGGCTGTCGTTATAGGAAATATGAACACATGATGAATAAACACGCAAATATCAATTCATCTTCGTGTGCAGTTCATGTGTACTAAGTTTAGATAAAATTCGAGAAGAATATGTCGTTATACATGTCATATTATGCTAAACAATATAAATGTCCACAATTTTGTAATACGGTTACTTAGATATATAGTATGGTCGAAAAATGTATATATGATCGCCATTTTAAATATATAACATGGAATAAACGAAATATACTTAAGTAAAGTCAGGTTATTAATTACCATATGTGTAGCTAGTTTGATTAAGGGGGATTGATCCCTTTCAGATCGGTTATACAGTTTTTTCTTATAAATCAGGGAATATACACATTGTTTAACTTTTTTCACGCTGACAAGGCATAGTTTATTGTTTCATTCACTTTTTGGAATCCATATGACATTGTTTCTGTTAATGTTGCGGCTTCTGTAGTCGCTCCCGTAAATATAGCAATTTTTCTTTTTCAGCTGTTTCCCGTTGCAAAATAATGAATATATTATGGTTCCAGCAATTACAGAAAATCGATTAAGTTTAGATCTATGCCTTGTCGTGACAAAAATTTTGATACATCGACTGGAACAGAAGTTATCGGGAAGAAACAGATAAATCCAAGGTGGTAGGGATCAGTACCCCTTAAATTCGGTACACAGGTTCAAAAGTTTCTAGGTGGGAGATGGAGGACAAACAGACATGAACACACATACACACACACTGACAAAATTGCCAGGAAGGGGATCTCATAAAAAATTTACTCCTTCAGAATGTACACTGAAAAATTGTTTTGACATAATTTAAATACATCTTCAATGTAAAAACTACGCTAAAATTATAATATCAGTGGCATGTCAGTTCACACTTACGTACTTTACTGTAGTAGTTAACTATTTTATGTAATTTTGCCTTGCGTAGTGGCTTCAGCCTTAGAAAATTTTGTGATCTCATGCATTGGAATAAAGATTTAGAAAATTCATCGACAGGGTTTGGTTACCAGAGTATTTTGATTGTGTAAAGGGGGCGGAAGAATAAATGTTTTCGTCTCAAATTAGTTTGTGCTATAATAATATTTATTGCCTCCTTAACGAACCGTTTCGGTATATTCTAACAACATAATTCACTACTTGTTATAATTCTCACGTAAATATTTGTATAATATTAACAACTTCCTGCATTATTTTTAATGCATTACTGAACACATTTTTGAATGTCTGTGTAATCTTGTATGTTACTTGTATAACTTACTCAATGTAAATATCTTGACGTGTTCCATATCCCTGTACTCTAGCCATACAAGGGGCTCTACGGAATAAGGAATAAAATAAATAAATACTTATCGGGTGGTGATTCTGAAGAAGTCTGTGTTGTTTCCATAATACCGTTCCAAGCAAGTTCCCTACATTTTTCCTCTCTTTTCTTCTACCAAGTATGTGAACATGTGCAAAACTCGTGAGAAGCCTAAAAAAATATACAAATGAATAACTTTGTGTCATAACACTAATAGAAGAAATTTTTGGTTACTAGAAAATTGCATTGATGAAACACGATTGTGTACGCAAATAATATTTCAAGCGACATTAATAATTAAACACTGTACTTATCTATTGTCGTACAAGCGTGCTACGCAAAATAATACATTACTCAATTTTATATTAAGAGTATTGCTATTGCCCGTGATAACATCAAATTATAATATTTTTGTTAGTCACACGAGCAGTTGGTTTTACCATACGCGATCACAGTTTTAAGTGGCTTGCTGATGTCTTGGAAAATGCTAAGCGAACTCAAAGCTACAACTGACTTTATAAATACCGGAGCAGATAACGTAAGTTACATTAATTTGATATATATACAAGTGGATATTCCCCCCAACTTTTCCAAATTAAGCAGTACCAAACAAATACAAGCGGATTTCTGTACCAAGAAATTTATGAATTTCTTAAACTGACGGATTATTCTCATAAATAAAATAAGAGTACAGTAAATTATTTAGGTAAGTAGGATATTGGTGACAGAAGTCCCATGGGTTATTTTGTAATTATTTTTTGTAATAAACGGAAATTTCCTTTAGTTTATGCAAGTCGTTTCTGACATTCAACTATCATGCAGATACGTAATTTGATAACATTAGTCAATGCAATATACTAATTATATCATATTCTTAGATTTGTCATTAAATGTCATTATAGTAACTGTATCGTCACTGAATTTTGCGTTAAATGTTTTGTTATATCTCAGCTTATGTATTATATAGAAGACAAAAAAAGATGTTCTCAGTTATTTTTTTTTTAACGAAATTTATGAAATGGTGTCGTTTAGTACTTAAAAGCAATCTAAACCATTTAGTTATACGTATTATATTTCCAGCGAATGTTGCAATGCCACTGAAAATCCACACTAACTTAAAAATAATAAGCAAAAGAAAACGATCAATGTTGCATATTTGCTATTTATTCACAATTCCCAGGAGATGTTGTAAGACCGATAACACTATAAACAATTAGAAAAGTAGAAAAATTATATGTAATTGGATCTTATCATGGAAAAAACATATCTAAGAAAAATTTCAGCCCCTAGTTATTGACAAACGATTTTATTAAGTATAAAGAGCCGCACCGTTAACTAACGATATAATGTAAGTAGTGATACATATTATTTATTTAATTTCACTGATCTTGTATATAAATACCCACATTTACATCATACTGAGCCAATTTATTATGCCATAGTAACCAGTATTTCATTCGAACAAACAAATAGACGAAAAGGTAGGAAAGTTCAGCACACATCATCTTACCGACATAGCTACCAACGTCGAAATTTTCACTAATATCAAAATTTTAGATTTAGTGTTTGCTAAGCTGGCATACATATTATCAGCCCTACTGATATTTTATAAATCGGTGTTCAAATACGTTTTTAAGAAGTAAACAAAATTTGTCTTGATTTAGTGTACTTTAGAAGCACAATTAATGTGACTATTGCGTGCACAACTGTGAGACATTATAATTAATATTAATTTTATTTGCATCTCTTTTACAATAGTGAAGCATTCCATCTACACAACGCCAACGTTAACCAAAGTAAGTAGGAAACAGAATTTTTGATTACAGGTTTAAACTAGTTATTGTCATACTATCAACCATTATTAAGTAGGTTTTCTATCACACTCTGGTAGTAACAAATTAATTTGAATTTTATTAATTTATTTTTCGACTTCTATTTTAGACGTCTATATTTTCTCAAATGCTTCTTTAAATTATTTCTGCTTTATGTTATTGCATTCACCAATGGATTCCAATTTAACAAAATAAAAATAAAATAGCATCAAGTTATTTTCGGACGAGAATAAATACAAAATATTAGTTTTTTTTTTTTTTTTTTAGATTTATATGAAAATTATCCGTACCATCCAATTATACACTACATTTTACATGAACAAAATTACCAAGCTGTTAAAATAAACTAAACTCCAAACAGTCATACAGGTCAAACAAATGTAACAAATACGTTATCTTGTTTATATACATTTAACAGTATGCAATCACACGCTAGTTCAAAAGTCAATACGTAAAAAATTATTTTATAAACAATCATCGTATAATACGATTTAATACAGAATTAATTTACACAGGTGCGGTATTTTTGTAAACTAGTATTTACCATTGTACAGTCTGCGCGTAATTATGTGTAACCACAGAGGTGAAACTGCGTTTAAGATATAAATTATTCTCGTCTTCCATGGCATGAATGTTTATTTTATCATCGCAGTTCTGGTTTTGTGACTACTTCCTTAATGAACGAGAAATTTTGGTCATAGTTAACATCGAGGTCTTTAGCGCTGGTTAGGGGTGACATTACGTGAGTATGGAGCAGCGCCGTATTGAAAGGGTCTAGTAAACGGAAGATCTCCGAGAAAACCCGCCGACCAACGCCATCGACCAGCACGATTTCCACACGTGAGAATCAGGGGGATCGACCCCGCTGTGAACAGAACCCGGAACGCCTCGGTGTGAGGCGAATGGTCTGACCATTCGGCCACCGCTGCCCCGTCTACTTCCTTAAAGGACGGGTTGATAAGGTCAGGTTTAAGTGGAAGTAGACAGAATCACTAGTTATTAGCGTCCGACCTGCAACGTGACTACACTCGTAAGATCTCCTTTGCACTGACACGCGGTTGGAAGATAATATTTTCAGAAGATCCCATCCCTAGTAATACCGTGCAATTTAATACACTTATTTCTCTACTGCTATAACACTCTTTGCTTCAAAATAATCTCCAAAATGTCGGTATAAACTTGGAATGTTGGATCAGTAAATTGGAAAATTCGCGAGCGTCCCATAAGAGAAATACTAAGAAAGACAGATACTACTTAAAATGTAACTTATGCCGTAAAATTAAATGGCTAATATTTATGTAAAGAACGAAAAGTATTACGCAGAAAAAATATTTGTAACAATGATTAATTTCCAATGTGGGCATAAACTCTAACAAACATATACAATTTCAAGTCAAAATAGTCCGCAATATTCCTGCAAGACATTGTTCTGAATATTGTCCAATGATAAAAAAAACATTTATCAATCCAGTCGTCTATGTAATCTTAGAATGTTTTTACAATGGGGTTGCATTATAAACTAATGTGTTTTGCTGTGTGTACGCCATTACTATCGAATGTTATGTCGCAAAAAACCAACGGTTACATATATACGGGTACTAACTACGAGAAAATCAGCAAAAAAAATAAACAAGAAAGACACCAAACTTCCAGAAAATACTGTAGATAACAAATATAGAAATAATTACGAAGTGGGAATATACTCAGTAATAATACAATGGAAACAAAAAAAGGAATGTCAAAATAGACAAGTATCAAACTATATGCATGTAAATAGTGGCAATGACGGACAAAGACACAAGGACAACAGAAACGAACAAGGCGACAGAATTATTTTATACAAGACAACACAAAGAATATAACACAGACTATGGTAGTAGGCTTCTAGTGTCAATTTTCGAAACTGTTTAGGTAGGTTATGTAGCATGAGCATCAATGGTAATGAAATAGGGTAAACCTAACCTACTCTGTGGTACTAAATGTTCGAACTTCAGTAACAGAAATATGTTAAACATTTTAATTGTGATCTTATATTTGAAACATTTATCAGTTATTTTCTAAACTACACGTGCCTGCTCTCTGTTGGTAACCTAGTGAAAATCTGTGTGCAGATCCTTACTAATTTTGTGAAGCCCACAAAGTGGTTTATCACAATATAAAAGTACATCATATGGTATATGGTCACATTACCCTATTTGTAATATCTAAGGCAAAACACGGTACATATTGTCAAAAAATTCAAAGCCAACTGACTGGCTAAGGCTGACTCAGTGCAATTTACTTAACATAAGAAATATGTACCTGATAAATAGTGCACTTTATTTTTCATCTCAACACACTAGAGTTCGTAGACATTCGTATTATCTTCTTCGTCTCCTAAACTAAACGCTGGTGAGCAGCGTTTTCATCCTCACGTAAGAGGTATTCTCTCGAATGCCAACTTCTTTACATGTTTTTGGGCTCTATGGACCTACTCATTTCTCATTGCTCGCAACCTCCCAGCACCAACACGTAACACGGATTGAGAAGTAGTTCTTACTACACGAGGGTGTCGCCGCAACAAACGTGTACCCCAGACTGTCTGTGGCAGAGCTCACCGTATCGTGAATTTCAGAGCTTTGTAATATGCGAAAGACGGAAAGATTAGGAATGTAACTGACAGAAGGGTATACGCTCCTTCCAATCGAGTTGTATGATAGTGGAAACCGTCTCACCTTTGCAACGGACACACCTTGGGGTTTACCGCAGGGTAACTACCTTGTTGACAGCGAGGACTTTTCCAACCTCTGCAAAACCCCTTCATGGACGGGTCCAGTTTCTGGCAGACCAGACCGACGTTCCTCTCAATGACTGTCCGTCATCAGGTCGTACCACACACTCAACGGTGAACGTAGCCTTATAGCCTCAACAGAGTCTGTGAGGACTTAAGGGAACTCCGCAATGGGTAGAATGTATCATAAGCGTCCAGTTGCCCTCCTTACCTTTTACAGTTTCATTACGTTCGTACATTCTTGATATCTACATGAATTATTTCCCTGGTCTTTCTCTTCTCCTTTTTACCTTCCTTCCAAGAGATTGGTGCACCAGTTTCACTGTCTTAACAAGTGTCTTACTATTCCATTTATTATATTGTTTTTGTCAGTTGGTATTTGTCATTTATCTTTTTTCAGTACTTATTCATTACTTGTTTTGCTCATTCAATGTATTTTCAACATACACGTGCGAGCACTATATTTGAAAGGCCTGTATTTTCTTTTTGTATTTGTCGAAGAGGCACCAGCTTTCTGAAACATACAAAATGACACTCCATACAAATTTATATTATATACACTTTCGACACTTTTGGACGTCTGTGCTCGTTGTTTCAGATTCTGGCAACAATCTTTTCTTGTAGGGCTCTTCTCTGGCTTGTGTGGTTCTTCATTCTTGAGAAGAAGACTTTCAATCTAAAAGTATTAAAAGCAAATCATATTTGTTATGTTGTTAATATAGCACTTTATGATGATTAAGACGTGTTTATTTAGTGCGGGTGTTCGACGGATGACTGATTGCCAGAAAACCGCCTTGTGCTTAGAGGTGGTGAGGCAAATGCTAAGCGAGCAATAGTCTGCCTTAGAGCCGACGCACATATATTTTCTTATAACGCTTGTATTGTTCTTAAGCTAAGTTCAAACAATAACATCATTATATTATTACAGAAAATTACAACCGCGCTATGACTCAACCTTAATAATGTATCGTTGCCTTTCAGGAACCTTGTATCAAAAGGAAAGGAAACGTCACTTTTCTTGCTGAATTCCTCCTTATTTTATTATTCAATTGCGTATAAATAAAAAGCATTAAGCAAGCAAACGTGGATAAATAGTTCGTACAACTGCAGAAGTCATGTTCGATGATACTGATAACTTTTTGATAAAATAAAAATTAGGTGAATACTTATTTGAGGATTTTCTCCTTGCTAAAGGACTTCTGTTAAAACGATATTACTAAAATAAGCTTTTACCATACAATGAATACGCTCTGTGCAAATACTACACTCTTATGTTAGAAACAATAACTTAACATATGCCAAGTTAAATGAAGTTTTCTATTGTGTTGCTGAAGTATATTGTGTGGTATCTTCTATACAACCTTGTAGCCACAAACAAATTTGGCTAGACTCACAGACCAAAAATCTGGCAAAATTTATGCAGACAGCTGCAAATACAATTAGCTTCACAGTGTTGTTCACATAAAGTTATTTTAGACAGTTGCTTATATAGCTATCTTTGACAGTCTTAAATGCTATGACTTGAGATTATTCCAGTTAGTAGTTATATTAGACCTAGTCCGGCTCCCTTTTTAAAAAGTCAGTCAATTTTAAATTTTCATACGAAATTCAAAAACAGAAAATAAGAAAAGGGAGATAGCAGAGATTTTGTGGTAAATTCAGAGTAACAATCTATCTAATTTCATCTTAAAACACTTATTTCCTCCATTTGCCCCGAAAATCAGTTGTAAATAACAGCAATTTTATGCTAAATTCAGGGTAAAAATCTAGCAAATTTCTCCTTAAGAAAATCGAAGGGAAACCATGACATTTTAATGTAATATACAAATTCTAGAAGAAGAGGCTTTTTTTGACTCACTTTTTATCGGCCCCAACTTTACACAAAATTTTTGTTTTCCGATTTTTATAATAATTTTATGTATTTACGAAGCCATTTATTTATTACATTTTTTATAATTTTTATATATTTTTTCTAATGAAAATGCGTTCCTTACAGATAAATACAAATGAAAAAAGAGACAAACTTTAAATAACTAAAAAAAAAATGGAAATGAATATTAGTAATAGTTGATCTAATGTTTTTTCATAATCGACTTAAATATGAAAATATTTACAAAAACATAGAATAAGAAGACCTGCATAATTTATATTTAACAAATAAAAAAGTTATAAATACAGTTGTTGGTTATATTAACAGAAAAACCCACTTGATTGAAGGTATGGAATTATCGGAAGATTATATAACACAATTTCAGTATAAAGTTGATTGGGAACTTATTTCAATATCTCAAAAAAAATTAAAAAATTTTATAGAACAATTTTAAGATGAATTTTATTGGGATTATATTTCAGAATATCAAAAGTTCTCAGAAAATTTTATAGAAATATTTGACGATGAAGTTGACTGGAGAAGTATTTTGTAATATCAGAAATTATCAGAAAATGTTATAGAAAAATTTGAAAACGAAGTTAAATGGGGAAGATTTCGGAATATCAAGAATTATTTGAAAAGTTTATAGAAAAATTTCACGATCAAGTTCCTTGGGGATGTATTTCAGCATGCCAAAATTTATCTGAAAAATTTATTGAAACATTTTACGATAATGTCAATTGGGAAAATATTTAAGCGTTTCCAAAGTTATCAGAAAATGTTATAGAGTAATTCCAAGATAGGATTGATTGGAACTGTATTTCGGAGCGTCAAAAATTTTCAGAAAACTTTACAGAAAAATTTTTAAGATAGAGTTAATTGGAAAAACATTTTTGTACACCAAAATTTATAAAAAAATTACGATAAAGTTCAAGGGAAGAATATTTTCTTAGTTAAAATTAAATTACTTTTAAAACTATAAAATATTATAAGTAATAAAAATTTTGCAGTGTTTATATTTTTATAATTTTTATGGTGTAATGTCAAATAATTCAAATTTTACACTTTCCCCACATTTTTATTTTTCCTTACTAAAATGTTTCCCTTATAAAGTCGAGTTGAACACTAGAACAAGGAACCTGGGACTACGAGGATATTCTAAACTTAATAAATCCAAACGAATTGACTTACTTGTAGAAAGAGAAACTGATAATTTACCATTTTACTGTGTTGATATTGAATTTTGTACTCCAAAATCAACACGTTCAAAGATGTATTTCCTTATTCTACTGGAGTATTTGAAATGTAAAGGCAGAGAATTTTTCATAGAAATTATAATATTGAAAGGGTATTTCAAAATAGATTAAAAACATTTAACATTGAAAATAATTTAAATATTTTGTGTCCTAACCACTTTATGGTTTCAGTTAAACCTCCAGTTGTTCAAAGAATAACAGACAGCCTTAGAATGCATCGTGATGTAAGAGTTAATATGCTTTTGTTTTGCGATAATAGAAGGAAAACTACTGAACGACTACGAGAATTTTTATTCCAAACCAACAACTATAATATACAACCAATGAGTTAGATTTAAGAATATTCTGTCCAGTTGGGAAGAGACAAATAAGTGCACGAATGGAACATTTTGAATCTTTCCCTCGTGAAGTATCTGATTGGGTTTTAGATAGAATTGTTGGTTTGTAGTTAACTATAATTATATACAGTCCTCTTCGCTCGTCATCCTACAAAGAGATACCTGCTGAAACAAAAAAGTATGTATTAATGTTAAAAATAATTATCAGACATGCTTCCCGTATTCTTTAGCATCTGACATAAAACATATAGAGAAAATTCAATTAGAACAGGATCCTATAATATTTTTGTAACAGAACTAGAAAAAAACTCGCAAGTACAAATATTAACTATCCGTTTAAACTTAATGATATGCCAAGATTTGAACACAAACTTAAACTATCTATTAATGTTTATGGTTATGAAAAAATAAGTGATGGTAATAATTACACAATTTATCCACTAAAACTTAAAAAAAAAAATGGAAACCCACATCAATTTGCTTTATATAAAAGATAATGATAATTCACATAATTGTTTTATAAAAGATTTATTTCGATTACTTTATATTCAAAAATAATAAATAACATAGGATGTTTATATGCGATATGTGCTTACAGCATTTGAATACTCAAGAAAATCTTCACAAACATGAAGAAGATTGTTTAACTAACAAATCAGTTAGATTGGAACTTCCAGAAGAAAAAGGAAAAATAAAATTTAAAAATTATTAACGCACTACGAAGTTTCCATCTACAATGTATGCAGATTTTGAATCCCTGAGAAAAAAAATAGGTTGCAATTCAGACCCAAAATTTATATATATATATATATATATATACATATATATATATATATATATATATATATATATATATATATATATATATATTGATGAAAAAAATATGGAGCGCTTACGGAAGAAGACATTAATTCTGGTTTATATAAGAAATATTGCGACAAACGTACAATTTAACGAATAATCAAATCAACAACTTAGAACTAAAATTAAAATACACTTTTTATAAAATGTAATGTAAAACATTAACCTTCGGAGTTTTGTTAATATAGTACATATAGTGAAGGTCATTATAAACCACCAGCTGTTTATGGAGGTAGAAATTATCGTAAAAAAAGGTTATAGAATTAATTTTTAGAAAGTTCAAGAAATTGGTTCTCGATATTTATAAATTAAGTTAGTGAAACCATTAACACCACAAGAAAAGGCGTGAATTATGTAAATGGAAATATACAGATAAAAAGAGAAAAATTCATCATCACGATTATTTCATAATTGTAATAAGTCACTCCGAAAACCCACATTCGTACCTATTTATTTTCATAATCTTGCTGTATATGATGCTCACATATTTCTAAAAGAGCTTGGTTATGATGACAAGAAAATTGGTCTCATACCGAATAATTAAGAGAATTACATTACTGTTAGTAATCAAACAAGTAATTTAAAAATTAAATTTATAGATTCATTGAAATGTAAAGCATCAAGCTTAAATAAACTACCATCAAATTTACCTAAAAATCAAATTAATAATCTCAAAAAATTCTTTCCAGCAGAAAAAAGTTGATTTCATTGCTCGAAAATGTGTTTATCCCTGTGATTATGCGGTAGTTTGGAGCAGACTTAATGAAACTCAACTACTCCTAAAAAGAATTTTACAATAGATTAAATGACGATGATATAAGTGATAATGATTATGAACATGCAAAATTTGTCTCGGAAAAATTTGATATTCAAAATCTAAGGGAGTATCGTGATTTATATATCAAAACTGATGTTTTATTGTTAGCCGGTATAATTGAAAATTTTAGGAACACGTGTATAAAACCATACTAATTATATCCCGCATGGTATTTTACAGAGTCCGAATTAGCTTGGCATGCGATGTTAAAAATGACAAAAGTAAAATTAGATTTCCTACATGATTTTAATGAATGTGAAAGGAATTCGAGGATGTTCATTCCAATGTTCTAAAAGATATGTAAAAGCAAACAGTTAATATTTAGAAAATTACGACCCTGAAAAAGAATATAATTATTTAATTTACTTAGATGCTAACCATTTGTATGGAAATGCAATGTTCAACAATTACCATATGGATGTTTCGAATGATACCAGATAATGATTTAGAAAAAATTACTCAGCAAGAAGTAAATGATTATAAATATGGACACATCTTCGAAGTTGATTTATAATAGCCAAAGCATTTACATGATTTACATAAAGATTTTCCTCTTGTTTTAGAATTGGTATATTTCGTTAACAATGTTTTTTTAAGAAGAAATTTGTTTGATTTTTACTCTGAATTCAACATAATATCTCTGTTATTTGCATTTTCTTATTTTCTAATTTTTTAATTTCGTATAAAAATTTTAAATGGACTAATTTTTGAAAAAGTAAACCAGACCCGGCCTAATATAACTACTCCAATTTAACGTCAAAAATTTTCTCTGTCTGAAATGTGCCCTGTCTTGATTACTCATTACTGAGTGCTGTGACATCATTTCTAGAGGCATTTATTATGTAAACGTGTGTCTGACGAAACATTTAAAACATTAAATATACATGACACCTAAAATATTATATATTAAATAAACCATTAGTAAATTTAACATCCCTGTCTCTTGCATGTAATTATCACCTCAAAAATATGTTTAAATAATACCAGATGAAATAATTGAAAACATCTTTGTTTACCAGATAGGTAGTTCAGTCATGAAGCATTAGGATGACAATCCTGCTATTTGAGTTAACTCTGCAGCAGTATAAGTAGTTATAGCTGCCCATGTGAAACTGTATGAAGTTTGTCCCTATCGCTAACAGCCGTTCGCCTGGGCCTTATTTATAGTCACATCAATGTTGACGTTGTGAGGTAATTACAAAATCTGTATTGTAAGAGGGTAATCAAATGAAGTACGTAATTGACGTGGTATTAAGACTGATTTATCCAGAGCTACAAACAACTGCGCCACATAACGTCGAAGTTATTCATGAAAATTAATTTATATAATAAAATATTATTTTCCTGAGCTCATACAAGTTGTACAACGACACTCCTCAGTAGAAATGTGACGCGAAACCCCTGTATAATTTATTTCTCGCTGGTCGTACTTGCTTTTCGGACTTTCTCCTTGAAAGTTTACAAACTAAGTTTTCTTCCCAATAATAGAGTTAACTTATAAAATATAAAACTTGCGTTACTGTTTTTTACGTAAGCATCATTCTGATGCGTAAAACACCTCAATATCTCTATTGGTTATAATAAGTATCATCGGCTGAAAAAAAAAACTTTGGGTGTGGAAATTCGATAAATCTTAATTTCTCATCTTAAACATTTGTACAAATATTCAAGTGAAGTGAAAATCACGACGATAGTCGTTTCAGTCGAAGCAAAATCGATCATTCATTAAA
The DNA here is from genome assembly GCA_003012365.1 of Medauroidea extradentata. Lineage (NCBI taxonomy): Eukaryota > Metazoa > Arthropoda > Insecta > Phasmatodea > Phasmatidae > Medauroidea > Medauroidea extradentata. The sequence continues at coordinate 137,099 of PNEQ01110446.1, forward strand.
AAATCACATATTACTCCTGTACTGTACTCAGAGTTAGAATTTTGAAAACTCTTAAAACCTTTTACGGCCATTTACGAAATCGACATTCAGAGGCAGAAATAAACTGATTATCACGATGGGTTCGATATATATCGAAGATTTATCTAAAATACAGATCTTTTTACCTCCTAAGATTCTGAGTTTCGAAATACCCTTGTATCACATTTAGACTACTTAATTGATGTCTCTTGGACGTGAAAAACACGGCAGTAACCCGTTAGGTTCAAGACATATCAACGAATAATTAAAAACACATTTCATCACTTTTCACACCTTTTCACATTCTTAGGTGGGGAATTCTGAAAATTCCTTAAATAATTTGTCAGATATTTGAGTAAGCAACAATCTTAAACGAAAATCACGTCCCTATATAAAAATCAGTGCACTCTCTCTCTCTCTTTCTCTCTCTCTCTTTCTCTCTCTCTCTCTCTATATATATATATATATATCTTTGGTGACGCATCAATCAAAAGCAAAAAGCACTTCGATAACTCGATTAATTCGATAGATATGGAGTAATTATCAAAATCAGATCTCACGCGTTTTTAATTCCTTAATTAAAGAATTTCGAAACGTCTTGGAGTCCTGTCATTGACATTTGTATACGTAACCAATTGAAGTTAAAATCACGAAGATAGTCAATTGTGTTTCAGTGATATAGACGATTAAAAAACATATTTTGCCCCCTTTTTCTGCGTGGGAGTCGAAATTAAAAAAATATCCTAAAACTTCTTTTTGGGCATTTACGTAAGCAACATTTTGAAGCGAATACCAACTCTCTATCCCGAGAGATTCGATAGATATCAATAGTTAATCGGAAACTCATTTAAGGTCTTTTCACTTCCATAAATGTTGAATTTCGAAAAATCCTTAAATTGGCTAGTAAAAATCACTACGATAAGCCGTCGGGTTCGAGCTCTATCGACGTTTCTTCGGAAATACATTTCACTCCTTTTCACCCGCTTAGAGGTCGAATTCCGAAAAATCCCTTCTTAGTGTTCGCCTACAACCTTAAGGGAAAACACATTAAAAATTCATGATTTTAGGTCCAGTGGTTTGGGTTGCAGTTTGATATGTTAGTAAGTCAGTGTTCTCTTTTATGTATAGAGATATACATACATACGTACGTACATACACACATTACACACATACGTACATACATACACACATATACACACCTACATGCACACATACATGCCTACTTACATACACACATACATACATACGTACATACATACACACATACGTACATACACACATACATACTTACATACACACATACATACACACACATACATACACACAAATACATACACACATACATACATACACATACACACATACACATACATACACGCACAAACACACACATACACACCACCTACATACACAACCATATACATACACCCATACATACATACACACATACATACACACATACATACACACATACATACATACATACATACATACATACATACATACATATACATACATACGACGACGAAGCCGCCCGAGTATTTGCCTGGAATAATTTTAATGAACCATGATTTTCTTTCGTAGCCTCGAATAAGTTGAATCCATTATAACAGTACACTTTATATAAATGTCAGTTCTGTTAAGATTACTTTTATTTCCCTTCTCAAATTAGAAAAAAAATTGCCAATACATTAAATTGAAAGAACATTATGGTCTCTTGATACAAAATGACATTAAGTCATATATGGTTAAATAAAAAAATACATTATATAATCAAGTAGTTCTTGTAAATACGCTGTCGTAGTGGCAAATTCTTTGTATGTATTTTTTAACTTTTCGACTGTCATATATTTAAGCTTGTTCAAAGTGAAGCAACAGAAATGCATTTTTGTAGGATAAATTTTTACGAATTACTGAAAATAATTGGAAGTACAGAAACAAGTTTTGCACGATTCAGATAAACATAATTATTAAAACACCAAAGGTATTAAATTTTATTTCAAAAAAATTATATTAAAGAATTAAGACCTGTGTCAGCCATTTCTTCCTCATATGCGATCGTTAAAAGGCTAAATAGGTGCACGAACCCTAAAATAGTTTCGAATTTTTTCGTAAATATGAGTTTTATTATGTACAGTAATTTTATGAAAATGGCATTTACATGACTTTGGCTAGTACGTTATAGGTAATTACTTAAAGTATCGTTATTAGGTAAAACTATTCCTACATGTTAATGTCGAGGAAATTAGTCAACATAGTTATTCAATTTTCAACAACACTGTGAGACGGATTTCAAAAATAAGTAGTATATTAAGGGCATTGAAAAAAAAATATATAATTATCTGTTAAAGCTGCGCAACTAGAAGAAAATGGATATCAATTCCACTCATGAGTGCCAACCTACAATTTTTTTATTCGAAAAAAATAAAAACATAATATACTCAATCTGCAGAACGCAAGCGCAGTACTGCACTGCGTCGACAATTACGATTTTTTGGAAGCTCGTGGTCTCCTCGCAACAGGCGCAACCACAATTTCACCTCGTCAACAGTTTTTTTTATCCTCCACGCGCACGCACTGTTGTCGAGGAAGACACCGCGACGCGCCGGCTATTATTATTTCACGTAGCGGACGAAGTAACCCCCCTCGTGCCCGCGCTCCCACGCGTTGGTCTGGTCCGGAAGTTGCCTACTATCGTATTCACAAATTAAAATATGTAGCAGGCTCGGATCGCACAGCACTTAAAAGCTTTTATTCTATCGACGTCCCTTTTTTCGGTTGAATACTCTGGGCCCACCCCCCTTCACCCCGGGCCGTCAAGCGACTGTCTGACTGTCGCACTCCAGGTACTCGGATGGTTCAGGTTGATGGGGTGTCTGGTTGAGAAGTGGGGAGGGGGTGTGGCAGGGGGAGGTGGCTATCAAACACAGGACGCTCTAGTCGAGCTATTGTCAGGAGAGAAGCGGGTGTATTAATTAGTAAATAAAGAGGGGCGTAAGCCGGCTTCGATGTCGGCGGGAAGAATTCCCACCAGTTTAGAACCCCCCCAGTCCTCGTAAGCGGTGCTGAAGCAGCGCGTCCGCTGTTTTCTTCCGCGGCTCTCGGGTGTTTGTCCGCGGTGGTTGTCGACCAACGCGATTGACCAGCCGTCGCTGAGGCGGCCCACCTGGGACTCGATCCCTGCTCGTGTTGACTCGCATCCTTCTAGTGTGTTGTTCCCCCGGGAGCTGTACTTTCACGGGACTCTTTACCCCTGCAACCACAACTGAATCAACTCTCATCTAACACAACACATTACACTCTTGTATGCTTGCTCTGTCCACTCCGCATATAGGAAAACAGACGAGAAAAAATTGAACCACTACAGTTGTTTCCAACGCTGTTGTGTTGTTACACATTTTCAGTTATCCGTATTTTCTATAACAAACACGATTTCTATTGTCACTTTATTCTGCCAGAATGTCGTTCTTTGGCTTTTGGACATCAGATAAGACTGGTTCATTATGTATATCCCCCTTTAAAGCTATGCATAAATCACTAAGTAAAACGTAGTCACACACCTCCTATCATATTGTACGGATTTCATGCAATAGCTATTTTGCCTCTTGTACAATTATAAGATAAAGTTGTATAAAAATGACTACCTACATAGGACTTGATGGAGTGTTAAAGGAACACTTAAAAACACATTATTCTATTATATCTGCCAAAATATAACAAATAATCTCCTTCAATTGATTGCCACTAGTGATATCGAAGGAGTAATCATCGAATAGTACAAACTGGAAAGATAGCAGTTGTTTACACGAGACATTCAGAAAAATAAGTTGTCTGGAGAGATGTCTACAGAATAATTTTAATACACACATGTGTTGAGTACGAAAATTGAGAATAATAAAAATACATAAAGTATGAATGACACTACGCAGCGCTTCCAAGTAAAGAAAATGTGATTCTTTGTATTATTTTATGTTATGTCATATTTCAAAAACTGTTAGGCCGATTCACAACTATTGTTTTACTTGGACAAAAATGATTTGAGCATTGAATATAAAAAGTATTGTAATATTATTGACAGAGTATTTCTGTAAAAATCACCTCATTAATATCTGAACATTTTTTTACATAACTTGGAAATGGAAAATCTATTTGCTTCAAATTATATTAGTAAACCTACATTAGGTTATGGTAACGCGTATCACTTTTATGTCTATCGAATATTTTTTTATGAAAAATATATAAATGTATTTTAAATACGTTCATTTAACACTATTCTGGCCCAACTCCAACAATATTATGTATGCAGAAATTAATAACTGTACATATTACATGTAGTAAAACGTAGCCTCATATGGCTAAAATTTTTAAAGACCATATATCATTAAATAATTAAGAAATTTAATATTTCGCAAACTACTGTATTATTTTTTTTTAATTTTTAATATAGATCTACTATCCATTTTCGTTGTAAACGTCTTGTTAATATGATTATTTTTCGACGATATGGTAACATATAAATTTTTATTTATTTGGTATAGGAGTTCTAACAAATATATATTTATAGGGTGGGAAATATAATAATTATATCAAAAACTAAACAGGCTCATCATTTTACATACAAATATTTATTCATTACGTAAGATGTAGAATCTTACCTATATAACGCCTAAATTATTTCCAAAGGCCAAAGAAAAATGTTATCAGTACTTGCAGAATAAAACAAGGCTGAACGAGACCTTTTAATTTTATTGCGAGTGCACTTGTCAGAACAACACAACCTAAATAGATCGTATGTCCACAAATCTATTCATTCTCATTTTAAAAATCTTCTAGCATGCAGGTTAGTTAGAAAAGAGCATGCAAACCTGGCTCTGTATGGTTTTATTTAATGTGCTACTAACGGCCGTACAAAAATAAATCGAGCTTTGGAACAAACAGAATTTTTGTACTTATTTTCTGCTAAAGTTGAGTCTTTTTTAATACACTTATTTTCAAAACAATTTTCCCAGGCTATTAGTAGGACGCTACATTAAAATAAAAACCTTTTCTTTAATTTCAAATGGATCGTGTTGGTTACACAAGTATTTCCAGTACCAACGAAAACATAATGCTAAGCGATGCGAACAACCAGTCTTATTTTACAATTATAACGCTCAAGCAGAGGGTTATACAATTGAGGGGCTTAAAATGACGATGGTGTAAGTCACTTTTATTAAGAGGTGCTTTTTTCATCCGTATTAAACGTGTTTTAAAAGAAAGTTCCGTTACAACTGTTACACTTTTCTTGCTCAATTTTGTAAGTAAAATTCAAGTACTAAAAAAAACGGGCGCTATATTTTAAATGTAAAAGCAATTAATTGTTGCTGTGAAAATTATTTTGCTTGACTTACACCACTATAAGTCTAAACTCCTCAATTATTAAAAACAACCACACCCACGATAGTGTGCGATTGAAACTGCGACAGGGTTAAAATTTAATTTCGTTTTGACAAACCTTTTTTACGCATATTATAAACCGCTTAGCGAATCTTAACGGACCGACTTTATGAAATAAAATCTATAACAAACAGTTAACGACAATATAACACAATATGACCAACAGTATATCTGTTCAGTGTCTTCACGTACGATTCATTCTTGAAGACAGACGTATTTACTTGAAATGTAGAACAAAGTAACACCTTCGTATATAATATACACATTGTTTTGCTAAATCCGTAATGAAACGTTAGCTGGATGCCTTAATGAATGTATACTGCGTGTTCGAAACCTAGAAATGCGGAAGCAGTAAAAACGACACAGAAAGTACGTCATGCTGCACACTAGCATCTAGGCACAAATCAATGAACTGGCGTGCAGTCTTGTCGCCGATAGTTCGCTTTCGTGTGATATTCGATGGTAGATACATAATTGTATGATGTGATATTTTAATACTTTTAAATCGTATCCTTTCTACTGCAAGTTATATTTTGTCACTTTAGACATTCGTCTTCATATCGTCGTTGATGTTATGAAACCTCCTATGTGACAAAATTGACCATTTTGATTTCCAATACGTTTGTAATCGTCTCTACCAGCTCTACAGTTTGAATACCTTCTATGTAGGGACCTGAAAATTTCGTGTTTTGTTTTGTGTACACGTTATAATTCAAACAACTGTGTCACGTTCGTGATTGGCTCTTGACTCATTTCACACCTTCTGAAGAGTCCCGAGCCAATTACGAAGAAACAACTGAATGCTGACATCACTGTGTTCCCGAGTAACCTACATGCATATGTTGTCTGCGTGAGTAAACAGATAATCTTGGAGTCTAGCCTACAGGTTAGTGAACCCACGAATTTTTCCCGTCTCTACTCATATGTGGTTTAAATGCATAGTTGAGTATACCAGGAAACGGAACATGGTATCTCCTGTGTGTTTCCCAAAATAGTTGCTGCTATGATATATTATATGTATCCAAAAGGCACATAGGAGGTATTGAAAACATTTGTGATTGTTAATTCTGTTGGAAAGTGACATACATAAGATATTTCATTCGCATGTTCCATATCGGCAGACTCTTAAGAGTGTCATTTGTCGAATTGTTTTGAAGTATATTTTGTCAATTTGTAGTGTGTTATGTACTTTACATGGAATGTCGTATTTTAAAGAAACATTGTGGTTGACATTAACGGATACAAGCGAACACACTTTCATGAAGATATGGGTATAGAAGGGGAGAGACATGGAAACCACTGTAGAACTATAGCACCTTCACATTCCTGTAACTTTACAAAGTGCACCTATCAAGAAGAAACAAAATTGTCAAAATGAGAAAAAGAAGAAACCAAACATTATTGAAGGAATAAAACAGTGGTTGGGGTTGCTTCCGAAGGTGCCGAGTCACTATTGTAGGGATTCGTCAAAGAAAATCTACGTCAAATCCTCATTTAGGTCTGAGCTTAATGTGTCAGTGTTTATAAGAAATGGTAACAACATCATGCCTGCACTAAGGGGTACATTCCATGATGTTGTGGAAGCGGTGAATATTGCAATTCATATGTCTCGTAAGAACCAATGTGACGTGTGTTGCCGCTATAAAGAGGGTGGAGTTACGAAAGAAATATGTGAAGCACATATTGAGGGCAAATACAATGCTAGAGCATCCAAGAATCTTGCAAAGTCTTCTGCAAGAAGGGACATCTGGTTCTTACGATGGATCGGCAAATTGTGTTATTGTGCCCAGAATTACTAGCCTCAGCATTGCACTACAAAGAGGAATTACGTGTGCACAATTTTACAATTCATGAGCTGAACAATGGTGATGTCACACTCTACGTTTGGCATGAGGTATGTCACCGGCAATGCGTTTGCAACATGTATCGTATATTTTGTTTAGAAACAACCAGAATCAGTCTATAAAATTACGCTCATTTCAGACGGCTGTGGGTACTAGAACCTTAACAGGGTTCCGGTCAGTGCTCTCACTAATCTAGCACATAAAAAATCACTGATGATTGAAAAACTGTTTCTTGAAAGAGGCCACAAAATTATGGAGGCTGATAACGTTCATGCTGCGTTAGAGAAATACTCCAGACCTCCAATATACTCCCCATCTGACTATGTGGGTCTGTTGCGACAAGCCAGACCTTAACTGCCATACAAAGTCAATGTCTGTGGCTACTCTTTTTTTTTAATTATGACGAGGTTTCATATAACCTAATATCACTTCGGCCTGGGAATAAAGCCGAAGAACCTACTGTCTGTGACATACTGGCTCTGAAATGTCTGCCAAATTGTGATATTTTTTTGAAACCGGATCACACGGCCGAATATGAATCAATACCACAGAAGAGGAGCAGGTCTGCTAGCACTGTAAGGGAAAAAATGTCTTACACTCTCGACCGGTACCTATAAATGAATCAATTTTCAAACGCCTTTAGGAAATGACAGATTACATAAAAAAGGACCATCAATTCTTTCTGTGATAGTTTTCCTTTCAAACCTGACAAGAAGAAAACGTGAGAAACAAAGTTCAAAAGAAGTAGTGTCGTTATGTTGTGTAACATCACAGTGAAGATTGTCCCTTGCATAGACACTGTATTCATGTTCACCGTTATGTCATGCCTCTAGTAGACCATTATGTTTAGCAGCATGGTTTGGGTTTGTATGTGAATTGTGTCTGTATTTTGTTACATAATTATAGGACATGACCATCATTATGTCATGGTTCTAGGCGTCCGATATGTAATGCGCGTACAGCATTGGATTTTGGTCTTATTTTTAATTGTATGTGTATTCTTGACACTGACATTGTGATGTCCACTGAAATAAGTGAGTGCATTATTGTTTGGGGGGTTATAGTCACTTTATTTCCAATTTAACACGCTGTGTTAAAGTAGAACTTGATTAATCCCTATATAATAATAGCTCCTATATATTCCAAATCAGCAGTTTGATACCTCCTATGTGCCAAATTACAAATAATATATAAAATATATTTTCTCTGTGCCTGTGCTTGTACCACAGTTTACACAGGAGGACAGAAATGATACAGTTATCACACTATACTGTAGTTACAGTAGTTACTAGCAAATACCATAACACTGTTAGTGTCTGTATGATTTTTTGTCTCTCTTGAAAACTGTTGATTCTAATATATTGGAGGTTTCATAAAATCAACGACGATATGTTCTCCTGAGTCAAGTACAATGTCAATAAGTCTGGAATTTGTAATACAATGCACCTTACTTAATTGATTCCGTTTCTTTAGGTTAATATTTCCAAAAACGCGAAAACAAATTAAATTTGTTAATAACTGTCCAAAAACTTTTTTTTGTATGTAACTGTGGTTCAAAAGCATAGTTTTATTGAAAATGTATGTTCTTTTTCTTCTAAAATAAATACTTTTAAGTTTCATAATGGTTACAAATTGCTTCTGAATATGACAACTATGTGCTCCAAATTTCTTACTCATTTTATAATATGTGCATAAAATTATTTTGAATAAGTTTGAGTGGGAAAACAGCTAGTGTATATAAACAACAAAAGGTTAACAGGAAATTTGTATCACAATATGTGAAATAGTTTTAATATCTACAACCGAATAAGCTAAAATGACTTGAAGCGCAACATGTCTATGTTGGTAAAAAAATTAAAATTGTACTGCTGCTAGTATACCATGAGATAAACTATTTTGTATATTCCATTATTTTATAAATATTTTACTGTTTACAATTGTTCAAAATCAATATACTATAAGATTATGATGCAAAATTTTTCATCATTTGTTACTTACAATTCCAGTTAAAATAATTTTCTTAAAACAACAATGTATTGGACAAATTTGTGTTTTATGGAAATCCATTTCATCGCTTTTTCTGAAATTGGAAAGTACAAAAATAAAACATGTTCAAACCAATCGAAGATAATTACATGGATTACTTGAGAAACAATCTGATTTCATATTTATCTTATCAAGAGTAGTGTATTTAATTTTACAATATTTAATACATTTCTGTTCAGTACGCAGCTGGCGACAATTAATAGGAAAATTGCAAATAATTTTAAGTATTTCAAAGATATTTAAGTTGTGCTCTCAAAAGATACGTTGAATGATTCATTCCTGTTAAATTCTACGGTAGTGTTGCGTCAATAATTATTATTTATATCGTTTTCTTCTAGACAGTTAAACACTTTCCTTACATTAAACAAAAAACAAGCATCAGAGACGGAAGTTGTTACAAATTTATTTTGTCCTGAATGTTAACATTTTACATCGTGAAAGCCAGAATTGAACAAGTTCAGATTTAATAAATTACTAAGAAATTCATAACATTAAATCAAATACAGTACGTTATCAAAAACATGTAAGTTTTTAGGTAATTTAAGCGCAATGATAACGGATGCAAAAAATGTGTCTGAAGTTTGCTTTCCTATTTCAACTTCACATATACATGCTGTGGAATGTACTTTAAAATGATATTCCTCTTATAAATTCTGGGCATACATAAGTCACAATCCAGTTTACTTGTGTAGACAGGCAACGCTCATTATCAACTTCTTTAGTATATGATTGGGTGAATTCTGACAGCCAAATCTAGAAACTAACCGAAGTTTGCTAGGAAAGCGAACGATGTAAACGAACCTACAGGGTTACCCATTTCATTTACATGTTCAGATGACATGGACAGACATGGACTCCACTCTACGTAACAGCTTGTGAAAACGCGAACTGCCCAAGGGCGTGCGATGCTAGATTGTTCCACACGCCTCCACTGTACGGAAGTCGAGCCGGTCCCAGGACACAGGGAGGGAAATTTCAACGCACGTATAGGACCGATACTCGAGTTTGGGAGATTTTGCTCTGCCTGTCAGGCTTCCGCGCCATTACACATGTCTGCACACAATTGAATGTAAGTAAAACTATACTGTATCAAATTAATAAATGCACTATTTTGACCCCGGCCATAGAAGAATAGGTCAGAACACTGGAGTTGAAAAGTGATCCTCATGTGACTTGACTGGCACACTACTGTTGTTTTATCATTGTGTAAATGAAACTACGAGTAATAAGTTCGTGTCCGAGCCGCTAGGAGCACTAGTAGTATGACGATATATATTAATGTTTAAACTATACACTGTACTAGTGACGCTTTCAGTCGTAAAGAGGAAAACTCAATAGCATTATTGTAATCAATGAGCGAATGTAGGTAAAACGATGTCAACAGCAGAATGAGAGATACACTAGTGTCCATGTATGTGTTTATTAAACAGAGATCGTGGTGTCCTACTAGAAGGCAGAGAAAATTGTATTGTGAATAAGTGTACTAAAATAAATAAACTTGTGTAGGAAATAAGTAAAGAAATTCTGTTTGCTCCTAGGCTCAGTTTATTTTGGTAGGGCCGTCAGTAACACATTATATTTAAAACATAAAACGCCAGGCCTGCACGTTCTTTTCTAATTATCCAGTACGCTAGAAGATCCCTTAGAAGATATTGAATTTATTTGTGGACACTTCTTACGTTATTTTTTAAGTTTTTTTTTTTTTTTTTTTTTTTTTAGCAAAAAAAGTATGTGTTGTGTGACGGTGAAACAAATAAGAAAATAGAATCTGGCTATGTTTTCTTCGGTCTATTGTGAATTACAATTACGTTTCTAGGGTTTTATATGTTGTTACCATCGCTTCACCTACATTCGCTCATTGAGCAAGGTAATGCATCATTTCACGAAAATAATATACTGGAGTTAGTGTTTGAAACTACATAAATCAGCTGTCAATAACGTGCACTCATTCGTGCGGTAAACTTAACCTACGCATCTCTAGATGAAAGTGGACACTCTTTAATATCCATCATGAACAACTATTGCTGAATGTCACATAAATGAGAATAGATCATTTGGTGCATGATAAAGGATATTCATGCGAGCGTTTTTATATCGTGTATATTATGTCGCTAAAACATACTTACGCTATCAAAAAAAATATGTTAAAAAGCATATTTGTTATTTTTTCTGAATTAAATCTTACTTAATCGACTGTAATAATGTTCTTATAATTATCGGAATATGCAATTATATTCTACAACACACAACGTTCCAAATAATGATTTGTGATGTTTGTGTTTCAACCTAATTATTTACCATAAAAAAACTTCTTCAAACATTACAATCCATTCGTCAATATATCTGTAATTCATATCCGGAACATTCTTGTACAAATACTAGCATTCTGTCCGCGGCTCTGTCGTATTGTACTGCACACAACACCTATTATTTTCTTCAACCTCAGGTATAACACTATATTCCAATCGGATTGAGAATATTTTTCATCGCGAATTTTAAATAGAAAAATTACAGAACTGGCCAGCAGGGACACCAGCTTTTGAGTATATGCTATTTTGTTTATGAACATTTTCTGTTAAAGCACGCATTTGAATCGTCAGTCAATACTGACTTCATCTATGCACTACTGGCAGACTAAGTTGGAAAGCAACTATCTTGGTTATGTGCAAATGATGGTTTTTCCGTCAGTCACAAATTCAGTTTGTATCAAAAAATACTACAAACTCTAAAACAAGAAAATTAATACTGACGAATATATAAGTGTGTAGAAGACTAACAGCACTATCCATTGGAATAAATTAATTTATTTCAGTAGCGGTTTTATTTCATAGCACATACTTTCACGGAAAATTATTAAAATACTTATAGGTTCCTGCTCATTTTTACATAAAAATATTAAATAATAAGACATCACCACTGCCACTAGACAAAGGAAAGTCTCAATCCACTCTTCACCAAAAATGGAGTACGTAACGGTTTAGAAACGATAATGAAGAAGAACGTATCTGTTTGACTGTGTAGTTTAGCAAAATTAGCTAATTTATTCTGTGACCTTTCTCACTTCTGCAACTGAAAAACGAGTGAACCATAGTTGCAGTAAAATACTGGTTTATTTGGTTTTCAAAACATTAATTTTACTATAAATTTAAAATAAAAATGTGGGTATGAACATTACATGCAAACACGAGAGTGACGTAATATATGCTACATATGTTCTAAAATAATATTAACAATGTTTAACCTTTGTATAGTTGAGTATAGAAAATATTATATTTAGGTAGGTAGCCAGAAATAACAACCTTCATAAACAAAAATCGTAATCATATCTGACCGGATTAAGTGAACTGTTGAGTTGAAGTTAGCTCCTAATATTAACAAAGCTAAATTTCAAAACCAGAGAAAACAGAAACAGATCATCCAGTTTTTTTTTATGCTGGAACTATTCAACGTTTTCTGCAAAACATGCTTGGTAAATCAGTCGTACCCATTTGTACATTTTTTTTTCTCGAGTAATAAACTATGCACCTTCTTACCGAACCGTTTTACACATTAACGCAACCTTTATTCTGAGAATTGGCTTTGTTTATATATATATATATATATATATATATATATACGGGATTTTGTGGTCATCTAAGAGTTATTTGCTATTCATTGGCCTCATATGAAACCAACCATAGAATAACTCCCTCCTGTGACTGCATACAATACTGTTGATTTACTGCGAAAACAAAATGTTGTGTTGTGTAAGATGAAAACAATTATACGTATTATATAAATTCACTAATGCGTGCTATTCTCATAAGATTTAAAACCGTTTCTCATAGCTAACAAGCTTGCATTCGACGTGGAATTAATTTGAGAACTGCCTGGCGTATCTGTCATAAATACACGTGGCATGTATTGAAAGCACAAATCAATATGCAGTTGTATAACGGACGCTGCCTCCCATGATGTATATTTACTGTAATCTCAGGTGGTTGCCTCGGGCGGTTGCTGTTGCCAGCTATAGGCGCGCAGTTACCTTGTCCCGGCGGCAAGCTGTGCATGCAGCCACCGGCCACAACAGCACAACCTGTCCTTCATCGCGCCAACTACTACTATTTCAACATACACCCTATCATATAACAACACTCACTACGTTAATGCCGTCGCCCGAAGGTTCAGTTTGAGAAAACCAACCTCCGAAACCCAGGTCTAGGTAAAATATTCACACCACAATGCGAAACTGCAGTTTCGGAAACACGAATTACGTCAACAAGCAGTAGCGGAAAATAACTTCAGCGCAAAAAATATTTTTTTCTTCACGAACAAGATTTTAAATGCAAGAAAAATCCAGAATTTTAAGACACATATAATTATATTATTGACACGCGTATCAAAAATTAAATTTACTAACCTTCGTTAAAACTCAATTACCGACCGTTTTCTCTTCCCTGAATCTGAAAAATAAAAAAGTCATTTATAAGTAACGACGATGATATTATCTTGTATATATCGTTCATATTGTTTAAAGAAAATATTGCTTTATGACTGATCACTTGTAGTACAGTTGCGCTGTTTATATCACACACGAAACACATCTTTCATAACGAAACTGGAATTAAAAACCCAGGTTTGCCTCAATAATTAAACATGACTTTCGCGCCGTTTACACCGCACTCAAACATCAGTTTTCGAAACCCATGTTTTCGAAACTGGATTTTCGGGTAACGGAATGAACGTACTGATTGCAGAACTTTATTTGAGGGGCGAACATTTAAAGCCAGACAAGTTCAATTTATTAAAGTTTACAAGAATGCGATAAAACTGACTTTGGGATACTAAAGAAAAAGAGATATTGTAATGTTTTATTATTTTCTGTCATTTCAACTGTCGAATTATGGTAAAGGGTATGGCATAAGTAAAATACTTCATTCTTTGTTTCTAAAAATATAACATCTAAATTGAATGAATATTATGAAGTCGTCTGTTAGTAAAAATGTCGGGGGCGGCATTTCGTAACAAGTCATCCAATGAAGAGCAGCTATTGGGCCCTTGTTACAAATGCAATATTACAGTTGGGTCGACATGTATAATTTGAACGAAACACAAATTTTGCTTAAGTTTTTAATCAGACAGGTAATATTTTATTACATCTAACTACAGAAACGTGTATAGCTTACAGTGCACGTATAGAAAATATGTTTTGTAACTACTTTCTGTTTTTCGTGAACATGTCTGGTATGAAAGTATGTTGCTTCCCATCTGTCCAAATTCGCATAATATTCTGGATCAAACAGCATGTTGAAATAATATATCCTGTATTGTACGTGGAGGTAGCGTGCAGCAAAGAAAACCAACATTTTGTGTACATGGGAACTATTACCTATTTTATAAGTTTTTTAACTACCCAAATTTCTCATTTTAAATGACCTGGAACATATTCCCTGTTCTCCTTTTTCCCTTTGTGTAGGTAATCTTGTAGGAAATTAGTATTCTTAAGGTTAAAAAGCTAAAGTTAGTACAAACTTTGTATCGAAAAATAATGTGTTCTTTGCTTCAATGAAAATATTTTTTTTCTGAAAGAAAACTTTTGTAACAAAAACTAGTAACACCAAATACATATTATTTAGATAGTCATATGCTGTAAAACAAGATTTCTTCATCGTAAGCTATACTGCTGGAACAATTGTTTTTTCTTAAAAGTAAGAAAAGCGTTCTTGCTGTGCAAGAATTATGGACACTTATTCAACATCGCTACGGATGTGCTAGAGGCAATGTTTGTTTAAAACAATTCATATTTGTATCCTACGTTTTAGGCTATCCCATACTTATTTTTAAATTGACTGAAACGCTGTTGATAGGTCGCGGATTTGCGGTCAAGCACCGATAACGCGTTCCTATAGTACTTGTGCTTGTATAAGGGCGGGTTCACCTTAGTTTTCAAAGTCTTTTTTGTTTTTATGTTTGTACAAGATATTTTATTTTCTTATTTTAGACATAAATTGTGATCAAATCTTCCTCTTACGAAATTTGTGTATCCCTCAAAGTTTTTGCTTAATGCATCGCAAACGTCTGGTACAAATACAAAAATAAAAAAAAATACGTTGAAAACTGAGGTGAACCACCCCCATACGATGATAACGTTGATGCTCAGTGGCGATACCGAGCGAGGTGGCACTACGGTAACACGATGGACGCATTATTAGCTTATAAATTTCTGAAATGTAAATGTGGTTTTATATCTTACATATTAAGTACTGAACAACATTAGAATTTATCCATTGAAAAGTAATTTCTTGAACAATGATTCGTAATACTCCATTTCTGCAAGGTTTATAGGCAGAACTGCTGAAAATCATGGCGTGTAAGCGTAATTTTTATGGTCTGAATTACTATTCAAATATTGTTTACTGTTTAAAAGTTATTGTCAGATAAATAATATTTCCTATATCCATTTGATTTGTTCAGCAAATTATGTTGAAATTATTTGTATATTTAAAACCGGTATTTAATTCTGTGTTAGGTTCATACAAATTATATTTTGCAAAATATTTATCAACAAACGAAATACTCTCTATATCATAGCTAGTACACCAAACACAAACCAGCCAAATCAAATCCTGTACTGTCAAGCAAATAAACGAAATAACTAAACATGCAATTCATTACGGTAACCTATTTGTAGTGAGTGACATACGCGTTACCATTCATAGAGAACTTAACATAAATTTTGTAAAACAGACTTTTTAATTATAATTGCCAAAATCATTGTTTTTGTACAGATAATCGCAGTTCTCAAACAATATATCTGTTTCATGACAATGCCAACATGTTTGTAAAATCCTTTCTCCCACAGTAGTTCTATGGCATAGATTTATGTATACTATATTATTATTTACGACGTTATACATATTTCGTTGTTTTACAAAGTCGCTTCATGAAAACTGAAAGTATTAAGTAATGTTAAGGTATAGTTTTTATACCAACATACAGTCAATAATACCTATATGTAGGGCACAATTTTGGTGCTAGAAACAATAAACTATTCCAGATGCTTTTTTATTATACTTTTTTTTGCAAATCTTATTAACTTATCAACCGGGAAGAACCTTGAACAGTATGTAGTCGACGACATCATCTCGTATAATTTACTTTCTAACAAAGACAATATTAATTGTCTCTGCAATACAGTACGTAATGCTGTCTCAGAAATTTGTATAAAATAGAATTCGCTAAAATAATTACACTTGCGCACACTATTTGTTTTGGAAAGATGGCAGTTAAATACCCGCAATAACTGTTGGAACAAAATGACTTTACAAGGCACAAGAACACACCAGGTAATCTATGAGAGAGCCACGCTTTATGTTTGCAGAGAGCCATTGCTGACAACCGCGCTTGGCACTCCAGTGTGTAATATTCACTCGTATATCTGCGCATCGAGTCCGATCCGCTATGCATGATGGTAGAATCACATAGTCGCGACAGAGCGACATGATAAAAGCGATGCGGCACTAAAATTTATCGTTACTGCGAACACTAGTTTGACTGCCGCGCGAAAAATACTTAAAAAAAAAAACACATGTAAATAGTTAATTACCTCTACATACTAACCTCTAGTACGACAGACACAGATGTTTACAGTATTACAGTTTTGTCCCGTTTATTTGCAATTAATTTTAAATACCCACTAGCATTTAAAAATGTTGGTATAAAAGCACAATCACACGTTTGTTTCAATAGGTTATGATTTGCTTATATTAACCAACCAAAATCTTTCTTAAAATAAATGAATTCAGTTGACTACCATCTTACAAGTTTCACCTACATTTGATTTGGGCGCAAAATTAGAATTCGACTCGAATAAATTTGATACACTTTCTATTCGGAATTCGCATCGTGTCTGCCATTTCTATCGAGATGGCGTTACACAAACCTCAGTGCTGATTGGCGGACATCTTTTGTTTTCCATGTCGCGGCTGTCGTGTCGCTTCTTTCGTGCCTATGTGATTTCACCATGAGCCTTGCTGCCGTATAATTTTTGGTTTTGCGTTCTAACTAATAACAAACAACCCAAAACGTACCATTCCATGTAAGTGATCGTGTCCTAACAACAATAACTTCGTCATTTTGTAGTGAAGTTAAAATTACAAGCTATAAATTTCACAGCTAGAAGGGCATAAAATATCACACATTTAATATATATATGTATATAAATATATAAGATTACGATCGTGACAGCAAATGTGTGTTACACACTCTGTAATTTACCACACTCGTGCACACGCACGCATATTCACAAATCCAAGCACTTAAGGCACGGTTTCAGTCGCCATATTGAATTTTATTATTTTCGCTATTTTGGAATCGGCGACTATACCGCAAATTATATTTACTTTGCGGTACAATACAAGAATGTAAATTGAGCTGGTAACGTAGGTAGAATCTGAGGTATAATCGCATATTTAACAATTTTCTTATCAGAATTCTAAAAAAGTAAAAAATAATGAAATTCAATGTGGCGAATGAAACGGAGCCTTATAAACGCAATAAGTAAAGAATTTGAGTGTTAGTCAAAACTTTCGGTATTTGCTGAAGGCATACATTTCAGGATACGTTTCCTTTAATTTCCAAACGATGTGTAATTGTTCATATTCGTGTGTAGTTTTTTCCCCAAGCCAAACATATCAAACAGTAAACAGAGAGAAGTAAACATTCAAATAATGCAGAATGGTATGCTGTAGAGAATCACGGGAACTAGCATCTTCTGTAGGTGGAGTAAACCAAGCATATCGCTTGTCATCAATATGAACATCACACCCAATTACATACATGTATTCAGGTAGGTTTGTAGATATAAAGGAAAACACGACCTCTTCCAAGGTAAATATTTCCGCGGGTTTTTCATCGCTACGTACATCTCTTGAGGACGTTTTACTCCAGATATTTGAGGGCCTCGCCTAACACGCGCTTGAAATGCGTTGCAGGGTATTCGTAAGTGAATGATTTTTTCACTAAACTATTCCACATGTGCTCATTGTGTTGATGTACGAAAATAAAATACACTTCAAACGATGACTGAACGGTCGTTTCGAAGGATCACGACGATTCGAAAAATCATTACGGAGCCCCTCAAAATGGCTAAAAACAGCTTTTTCAACGTGTTATGTCTGAAAAACCACTCACAGGATTCGTGTGAATCTGAAAATGTGGGGTCACCTCTGAAAGTGCCAGTCAGGCGAGTGATCTTCGATACTACTGCACGTTGTTACAAGTGTCTTGTGATAGAGACGATACCGCGCCAGATGAGCCGGTCAACATCGCCCTTGGCGCTGTGCCTCACTCACACAAACACACGACCAGTAGGAGCGCGCTTTAAAACTGATACCCGTAACATGGGACATTAAGACTGGGGATGTGTTTTTCATCGAAATAAAATGAGCGTTAACATATCCGGCACGTGTACAGAAGTTTAAACTGCTTACATGGGGCATTGGCATTGAGTGTAGTTCGTCAAGGAACCATTGTGTTGACAGACTTTTGTTGACGTATCAGTCCGTGGTACACAAATGTTTCTTAAAGTGACAACCTCGTGGTAAAAGCGTACGATATTCTGCCACGCTAGTGGAAATGTATATTACACTTGTGCATCATGTCATAGGCGCCTACAATCGTGGCAGCCAAGTCCATTTCCGCGTCTACAGGACAACCGCGTACAATTTAGTATATGTCCGTACGAAACAGTCGAATGGATTTAGGTAACGTTATCTCCATATCCTAACATTTGCAAACTGCATGTTTCCAAGTCCAAAACGTCTTATAGCGAGGAGGGTTTCTAATACCGGGTTAATTTCTGCACGATTTTACTTAAATGGTATAAAGTGCTCAGTTACCACTGTGACGGTCTGGGCTCATTCTTTGTGAACTCATCCCAGATCTTCGGCATCTGAGGATCTTTGCCGTCGGTCCGCAAGTTTCATCGGTGATCTCCCGTTTCTCCCGCTCTTCCATTCCGGCGCTGTTCTGTGCTCGCCTCGTGTTACCACTCACCCGAGCTGAAAACCTCGCTACTATTCGCTGACCGAAATATATTTCTTTAACTTCCGTTCTTCAAGCCGACAGGTCGGCGGACCAATGTGTCTCGTCGTGGTAGCATTGCCTGTGTCGAGACACAGCGTGTGTATTTTCATTCCACTGAAATAGTCTGTATAGAGTCCTCGTCCAGAGATCATGAATCTTCCAACAGTGGCCACGGATGAACGGCGAGGCATAAATCGCCGGAGACTGTTTCGTCTCTCTTCCTTGTTGTTGGAATGCACTTCAGCTGCGTTACCATATCCCTGTTGACGCGTGTAGTGTTTACACAAGTCCCGCGTGTCACTAGCGATGGCGCTCCTCATTCTGCCTGTTAGTCACTACAACACGACGTGGCGCGTTTGACTGCTTTCCCATGCTGCGTTCCTTCGCTCATTAGTGTTGTCTGCGCGTCCGAGTGCATTGTGAATATACAGCAAGAGTGGACACAGTACGTAGTGTCGTTGCTGACTCCCATCAGGTAATGTATACTTGAAAACCTATTGCTTAGTAATGGGTAATTACACTTCGAGCCTATCGAACGTGAGATTAAGAGTGCCTCCAATTTTTCCAATTGTAATTATTTTTTTATAAACTATAAGTACAGACGTATACCGAGAAAAATTTTTTGTGACGCATACGATTTAAAATTTTGTACCGTCATTCATCATATATGAGTGGTTGAACTGTTCCTGGAACGACTTATTTCGCAAACATTTGCTGGTGTAACTGCAGATTTATTATTGAATCAGTCAAATGGGGCAGTGGATTTACGTACACTCGACACACTGCAGAAGAAGCATACCTTCTGACATGGTGTTCGTTCGTTCAAACAAAAGCTAGAAATCGAGTTTTCCCGCAAAAAATCACCATCTGTAAACATGGGTTTTTTAAACGCATACATAGTATATTTTCTTGTAAGTAATATTTGTAATAATCATTATTTTAAGAAAGCGCCGGAATTTGCTGTAGAGCTATTCTCTGCCAAATTCATTACACATTATTAGTTAATTGTTTAGCTCTGACGTAAATGTGATGGCCACTGATATTGATGATTCGTCACTTACTGATTATGTTAAGTTGAGCTTAAGATCGGTAATAGTTTTCTTATTTACAGGACAATAACTACTGCCAGTAATACAAGTGTCAATCCCCCGATCTATAAACGAACTTATGTCTTAGTAGAAACGCGCTATGTCCTTCCGATTAAAAATGAACAATTGCCATTAGTCACTTAAGCTCATTGGTGCATGGAAAACTGACATATTGTTTAACTGTACAAAAAATGTATTTTAGATTGGCCGCTGTGGTTAGCTCCTTGAAGTTACGTGTTTTGACAACAAAATTGGTGTTTGTGAGGACTTTAGAAGTTCCCGGGTACTTTCAAAACTCTCGTCTTAGAACATGCGTGTATGTTATATCATAACCTGCCCGGAAGATAATGAGAACAAAACTTTACTTAATTATTTAAAGTACTTGCATTACTGATTTGCCCAATCAGTAATGTAAGTATGTCAAGTCTTTTAAGTATATATCTTATTTTCGTACTCTTGCGCACATACTACGATGTAACATAAAACACATTTTCTGAAGCGGAACTTCTGAAAGTGTGCGTGGAGTTCTGAAGTTCTCACAAACGTCTCATGAATGCAGTTGCAACTATCAGTTTTGTCAAGACACAAAACTTCAAGCAGGAAACCACATTGGCCACTTTAATAGACACCTTGTGAAGTTAAACAATATTTCTGTTTCCATCCACCAGTACCTTTAACTGTAGCTTTTATGTGCCATATCAGAAACAGTAATGAAAGTAAACTTCGCGTACAATAGTTACAAATTGACGAAATATTCGATACCTATAAATTACATAACCGGAACCTTAATTATATACTGATGTAATGCTTGTAAAAACAATTGTGTTTTACATTATATTTATTTATATTTATATATAGAGAGAGTAAGAAAGGGGTGAAGAAAAATTAATTGTTGAACTACCATGCTTTTGTTAAAATATGGACAACAATCCAGTTTTGCTGTGCTACTATTTCAATTGTTCCGACAACAACATGTTCTCTTGATGAAAGATGTTCCTTGCTCTTTTTACAGAACAAATTATTGAAGGAATAATACAGGTAGAACCAACAACTAATCTCTATTGTAGTATTTTTTGTAACAGAAGCATGGTACCTACAAGAGTACGTTTTTTCTCATAGTACAAGTTGCTAAAACCATTTGTGTACTTTGGGAAACCACGAATATTATTTTTTCACAAACTTAAACTGTAAATTTAAGTACTTTGAAGGCCACGACTGTCATTTTTAATGTATTTTTATTTTCTAGCGGTAGTTTGGCATCTATAATCTTCTACTTATTGTGTACGTCACTATAGTTATAAATCCAGAATAATGTTTTTATTAGCTTAACAGAACCCAATTCAGTTACATATAGGCCTATTTGTGAATAACATGTAAATTGTGAATTCTAACCCTCAAAATATTTCCTTGTATAAACAGTACAAAATAGATCGCAGGCTTTCGTGGCCGTTGTCTGCATTTTCTTAGCTTGTGGGTGTGGTGTGTGTGCAAGACAATCTTCAGACGCGGCTCACACCCACAAGCCAAGAAAATATAAACAGTATAGTTTATAACTATTCTATATTTCAGAAAAAAATTAAAACAACCCTGAATTCTAACATAAAATTTCGTGGGATTCGAAAACTATAGGATTTAATATTTTACAGTTACTCTAGAGAATGCTATTGTTATACAGTTATGTATATTTGCAGTGAACATATATAATGTGCAGTTCAAAACCCGAAATATTTGTTTGCATTAATATAGTTCATAGCTTTTTCATATTTCAGGAAAATTAGAAACGGTCCTGAAATTTAAGAATACTAGCCTACAAGCTCGTAAATTTCTCTATTCGCGTTAGTATGAAAAAATGTGTCATTTCTTTCTTTTCTAATATTAATTAAGTCATTAAAAATATGACTATCACTGTTGCCAATAGGTTTCAATGTATTATTTTTCAAATTGTAGAAACTATAAATTGTCATTGTCATTTCTTAATAATTTGTAACTAACCGCAGCTCTAGGTAGATTTATAGTAAGGCTATCAGTTATGTTACATAATTGTTTTAGGTGTTTATTTAACAGGTTATGTGTAATTTCCGTTATGTTTTCTTCATTGAATAGTAAAATCAAAAATGTATTCATCCTTTTAAAATAAAGACTATTTTAAAAGAAACGGGAGTGCAATTTGCGTGGTTTATAGCACGTTATTTACATATTTTAATGTGATATTCTCATTCATAACTTATGAAATACGGTGATATTGCGGCATTGATATTTATAAAAATATTTGTGCATTTCTTGTAACATAAGTTATTTATGGGTCAGAAAAATACAAAAAAGTTTAAAGAATTTTTCCCCTTATTTACTATAAATTTTTATTGCTTTGTAAAATATAGAATCCAGTATATAACACTACTAACATTTGCAAACATTATTTTACTCGGTTCGTGTTCCCATAAAATTAAAATGTAAATGGTTTCTTTACGTAAGTAGATTTAAATTCGCGTAAATTAAAAAGGGTTTGTCAGCATATTTATAATTACATAATACTTTGTAAATATAAATTACGCAAAGAAATTACCCGAAAAAAACAAATAAAAATTGTAGTTTTACAGTTTCGGGAAGTCTTTTCCTGCTCGAATACATATTGAACTTTACTCTTAACCTTACTTCAAGTAACCTCGTCATAATTCTTAAATATCGAAGGATATGACCACAGATACTTAAATGTTATCTTATCTGTTCGGTTCGTCTCTCTAAAAAATTTTTTCAATAAGAGCAGCAATCTGAAATACTCAAATGTCCGCAAGTCTTGTCTAAAACAGTATAGTTTTCATAAAGACCTAAACTAGTTTACCACGCATGTTTCTGCACTTACTTCCTAGAAATTCATTAAGTAAATATTACTTTGATATTATTAACAAATAACTTGCATACTGAAGCAATTCCGCCAGAACCAAATTTAATTTTCTTCAAAATAATTAAGTTCCGTTGATGTCATTAAATTTATAGATTCTCGCATCTAAGTAGATTTCCCATTACTTTTACTTAGCGGTTAATTCGCTGTAGCTGGATTCCTGCTGCGTTAAAACTTATTACATTGCACATATTAGGCCTAATATGCCAATGAATACATTTCTTGTAATAGATCGGATATTTTCACTTTCTGATGTTCTAAACTCACACAGACGATCAACATAGTTTACATATGAGAGTGGAAACCATAAGATAATTCCCTTTCTAGATGATTTGGTGCGCAGAGAAGATAACAAAATTTATACTAAAGTAAACACAAAGCCTGCTCATACCGGACTTTATTTTCACTACATGACAGATCACTCAAAAAATACAACTGTCATTATAAACACTTTAAAAAACCCCGGGTTGGTATTACTTGAAACGACGAAACCTCAAAAAATATGTAAATCAACTGAAAAGTAACTTTTGGTAAACGGCTATCCTATTCGCACCATAACTACACACATGAACAACAGTGAACCACAATTCAGATCACAGGAATTTACGGAAAAATAGGCTGGCCTCTATGAAATATAAATGGCTACTTGGCAATAAGTTCGGCCTACAAGCCTCTTTTCAATCAACTTCCACAATAAGAAATAATGTGACTAAAGACATACCAACTACAGAAAAACTGAAGATTCAGAACTGTATGTATCAAATCCCTTGTGAATTTGACGGTATGTACGATGGCGAAACTGACACGTTTCTCACCATGCGCCTTATCAATACTAAAAATATAAAGAAAGGTGAAACTGTATAATCCTGACTGATCGAACGTTTTTGGCAAACAGTCCCAGAATATTGTGCGAACAAATTATACTGCACTTACACTTGAGGCAAACCAGGTGAAATGTAAATTGGAAAATAAAATAATCGTATTTTACTGTCAGCAATAGTATAGTCAGGCTACCTTGAGTAAAAAAACTAATTTGAAAAGTTATAATTATTTATTGCAAATAAAGTTTCAAAAATAAAACTTAAGTAAAATAAAAGAGCATGATTCACGACCCACTGCATAGTACCTATTAAATTACCAATCAGAAAACAGCTGCACCATCACCGGCTGAACTACAAGAAGACATGTTTCCTATATAATATTCTTGTTTTTACAGATGTCACAGTCAGACTAGTCCAGTACATATGGGACTGAAGATGGGAACAGGTATCAATATCAATTCATGAAACGTCGCAACTGTTGTCGAAGGCAACCTGCTACCTTTGTCTGTATTTTCTTTGTTTTGTTGTTTGTGTTCAAGGTCCATTCTTGTATCTTTTCAATTTCTAAATATATGCCAATCGAGCTTGTCGTTCTGTGACTACCAACTGCAAATCATTTTAGTGTGTGTTGACAATCCTCAAAGAATAAATAACCAGGAAAACTATTTTAAAAATACAGCGTATATAAGAAAAGATAAATAACTAATTAAAATGGATTTTCTGTTTAATCGTCTACAGCAAAGTTAGTTTCAGAAAAGTATTTCAGGCCGATTTTATTTCTTAGCTGAGAAACCAGCATTTTTATTAATCGTGTTTAGTATTTTTCGTCTCATTTTAAATTACACTTACGAAGATAGTTCATACTACAGGATATAGTTTAAAAGCCTAATGATGTATCTGTGTCGATTCCTTCAGTGGCAGACTCTTATTTATAAATAGTAACTAAACCAGAAAAATATTATCAATTTAACTTTCAACTCGTATAAATAATTATGTGTTGTGATCAATATCTTAATATTATTTAAAGGGTTGCTAACCCTTACTTACTGGAGTATTGTCATGTAAGTTATTTATCATTAGATGTAATAATTTGTAAACGTATGTGTAAAACAACTTATAAGTATATTTGTTACGTAAACAAAATTTCATTTAAAATGAACCCTTTATTATACAACATGCATTTTACAAGGTTGCGCCTTACTTGTTTTGTTTAGATTTTTAATGCCTGCAATAGAAACAACGCAAAAAATATTTCATGGTTCAGTACAGACACTTTAAATTAGTATGATCCTAAACGAACAAGTTTACTTGTGAGTATATAATAGGAATTTCAGTGTCGTAATGTATGTACAACTGCATTAATTATTTTTATATAGTAACTTTACTATGAGGTACTTATCAGTCTCGCCTAGTAAAAGTTAGTTAAATATAAAGTGTAAATTGAATTTACTATAAAATTATCTCTCACTAGTATATATATTTCAACACACACATTAAATTCACAAGATGTTGTCGTTGTATGTCTTTAATTTACCTGTATTTTTATTACTTGCTCTTAAATTTCTCCACCAAGATTTCAATACCATTTTCTTAGTTGATGCAAATGTATATTTCCTGAAGCCATTTTTAACGCTCAACTTAGCAGAAATATAAACTAAACTAAAATGATAGAGCGGTAAAGTAAATGCTGTTCTATTTTTTCGTTAGAGGAGTTGATAATCTGAAATTCTAATATTAATAGTACAAATTCGAAAACTAGGATCAGGGTATTCACGTCCTAAAACTAAGCTGTATTTTGCAAAGACGCTATCTTATGACACGTAAGAATTCCTGGAAAACGATAATTAGCTTCACAGACGTTTTTTCATTTAAAACTACAGTAAATGAGTATAAAACTACTATTAAGCGAGTGAAAAAATGTTTTGACAAATCTCGCTGCAGAGCTATTTCGTTAAACGAAAAACAACTAAAATTAAATCGTACACCAAAGCTAAGATAAATATTTTCTTTCTCGGCAGATATTCAAGCACGCTTATGTATAAAATACAATATGTGGAGTTGAGGATGATATTAAGAAACATTAAGGAATTGAGAAAAGTATAAGCCAGAAAACATAGAGTATAAAATATGTGCTAAAAAGTTTATAGGAATAAACTGTGTAAAAATATACATAGGTTCGTAAAAAAAATGTTTTATCGACACGTGTCCAGTCATTGATATTACGGCCAGTTTTGTATATGCATATCAGGAGAGAATTCATATAATCTAACTTAAATATCTTGTTTTTTTTTCTTTCATTACAATTTGATGATGCCATTTTACAGTCATATACTAAGAATTTGGTGATATAAAACATATATTATAAGTAGAGATGGTGAAATCTCGCGAGTTCAATTACCTGCATGTTAGAATCAAATATCCTATGCATACTCAAACCCTGTCTATTCGTTCATTGTCTGCTGTTCTGCTGAGTAGAAACTAGTGGTCAAAAGGTTGGGACTTGAGTATGCATAGTATATTTGATTCTAACATGCAGGTCATTGAATTCGCGAAATTTCACCATCTCTAATTAAACAAAACCTTCGCATACCAGAAGCATTTAACTATGTCTTCGTTTTTACCTATTATTTTTCATGATAATTCTGCGCAACAGATGCTATAAATTAATTCAAATAATTCAACAGAAAAATATATGTATATTGAATATACTAACGTCAAGTTTGGAATTTTTCCACCACTTAGTGACCATCTGTTAAATATTTATGTGCAGTACCTTACACGCGGTTGTTGACCAGACTTTTGTGTGTTATAAAAAAGGTTACCTAAAACCAACAAACAGAAACGAAAATTATTAGTAAATTTACTTCGATGACAACAAGCTGTTCTTCATACCTACAAGTCTAAATGCGTTTTATTAACAAACGCATTTTTGTTACTGTACTAAAGTAATGTTATAGTAAAAACTTTTCAGAGATTTTAATTTTTATTACATAATTAACTCAGTGGATTAAACTGACCGCTTTCGACGTACTAACTAAGATAAGTGTCTAATTTCATTCAATGATAACCGTTTTACACGATGCACTTTTCAAATTTATTTTGACTTCGGCAAGAAGCTCTTCTTAATAATCGTGTAAAAGGTTTTGATAGGCGAGGGATATCCTAGTACGAGGGCTTCGCAATATTCTTAAATTTGGTGAAGAGGAAACTAGCACAATGTCATAATAGATGTCGCTATCCTACGATGCCTTGCGGACCTGTATCCCAGTTTAATCTCGTCTTCTCCGCCTACGCGGTAATTAATCAACACGACAGACCTGCCTCGGACCGTTATCAAGCGTCGCGCACTTGATTAATGCAGGAGAGGGTTTGCGTGTGTGTGATGTTGAGGGGGTGGGAACTCCCTGGGACGTTGTACTAGACCAAGGAGGCTGCGACAGCTAGGAGGTGTTCTCCCATCTCCAGAAATACACGGCATAGACAACACGATACGGGAGCGGTGTAAGAGACGGCAAACCCGCGTTAAGTGGTCGCTATTTGGAAACTTCTTCTTCGGTTAGGAATAAGAGGAAAAGGCAAAAATGTTGTCTTTGAATGACTTGTGCAATGGGGATGTATGTAAACTGAATTGTTTTGTTGGATATAAAACATTGCTATACCCGCCTTAAGATAACTTGATACTTTCTGGAATCCCTGCTTCTAGCTTGGTTTTGTTTTCCCACAGCTATGTATCCATCCGCCAAACGTCGACAATAACATTTCCAGGCTGACGGCTGCACTGCAAGCCGATGTACATTGTCCATCCGCCGCCACTAACTACGTCACCTCTAAAACATTGTAATATTTGTGTAAATACACATTTTATTTTATTTCCTGAAAATTAAATTATTATGAACATATTCCGTTACACGATTTTCAATATTTTACCTGCTGTTCATAATATACAGAAGAACTATTTCTACGACATCAATGCCAATTCAACCATCCTCCAACTATCGTATAACAGACGTGTTTAACTCACTTTTAAAATAATTATTACGAACAGTTTTAATAATCGTTGAGGCGTAACAAAAAATTATTATTTATTTGTTTATTTCCCGTATTGCTTTTTCATTTGCTAACTCAGTAGTATGGTAATAACGGAAGTATTCCCACTACCTTTTTTTCAATAGTTGTTTCTAAAAGTATCAACTTACCATACGGCGGGTATAGTGAATGTTGAGTCGCAGAAAAAATACACTTACTTAAAGAAACTTAGGATGATAAAATGAGCAATAAAGCAAAGAGAAGGGTTGCTGAGTTTCTCAGAGTGTTCTTGTGCCTAAAGAAGGAAACAGATACCAGTCCTTAAGAAGTTGGACCTGTTGTCGTCGAAGGGAACATATTACCATAGTTTGTGGTATATTCGTTGTTGTCTTTTCTGTGACAATTCCTGTCACTGTGTTGATTTATGTTGTCCTCGTCTTGGCCATCGTTGTCACCTTGTGTGGTCCTTGTTTGTTTAATTTTTTCAGTCATTCCTTTTTTTTATTATTATTATTATTATTATATACGACTACATTCATTTTTAGGAATTGTTTATATGTTTGCTGATTACAGCTACTTTTGGCTTCCATAAATTGTTTCTTCGAAAAAAAAAATTTTTTTGTTCATTATCTCGTGCTTGGTTCTTTTGTATAACTGTGGGTTCTCTGTGACTCAGCATTGGCTATCAGTGGCTTATATTAAACAAAAAACTTCAGCTAGACAAAAATGGCAAATATGGTAGATGTACCAATATTACCATCTGAAGTAATTTTTTAAAGCCAATTTAATAACAATACTTTTTTGTTTGCATATTTCTTTCAGGAAGTATTAACTACACTTCTTAACCGAACTATTTGTGTTAATGGGAAATTATACTGCTGAGCTAATATCGAAAATAATGTGCTGAAGCAACTATTTTTAATTATGTTGACGAACAATTGGTACGCTTATTTCAATAAGTAATAGTACGTCACATATAATGTCACCCCCGCTGGCACCGTTGCAGGAAATTCCAGTTCGGGAAACCCAACTTTTGAGATTAAGGTCTGGACAATGCGCAAATGGAGGACTGCCGTTAAATTATATTTGCAAGATGTTTTGAAACATTCTTACCAGCGATAGTAAAAGTGTTAAAAATTAAGAAATAATATTAAGTAGTTATTTTATAGCATATCATTCTTCCAATCACATATTAGAAAATTATTAATTTACGTTGAAAAGCATGTAGTTATCTTATTTCTCTTCGGCATAGAAGTCGTTCTATAATTTATAACTGTAGTACTTATTACACCTGAAACCTTAGTTTAGCTGTTTATACCCCTCACAAAACCAAAATTTCGTCAGAAACTTTAGTTAAAAACTCAGAGTCTTTCAAAAATAAAATATTTCTTTCGTTCAGTTAACATCGCATTAAAACATCAGAACCCCAATTATTTTTTTCCGAAAGAGGAATTTCAGCTGACGGTATGAATGTACTGAGTGTTAAAATTGAAGAGGTTATCTTGTGTGGTGTAGGAGAATGACACAACACGCAGCATGCCCGCATTACGTTAGCACGCGCACCGGTGTCGAAAATCCCTTCGCCCTGGGCTTGCCGACATTTATCGGCATCCCGCGACCCCGCGCGCGGCTACACCCGCCAGCCGGCAAGCGTCGCTGAACTGGCGAAGTAGAACTCCTATCTGAAATAAAACATCGTTGTCGTGGTTTTACTCTTTCAGGCACAGGCAAAGCTGCAGTCTCAAGTGTCACAAGGAAAAACTACAGTAATACGTCGATTATGCATCACCCCAATAAGTCCTACACTTAGATATTCTTAAAGCTTATTTCTGAAATTAATTGATTAAATAAAAATACATGTGTTCTGTACAGAACACCTTACTAATGCAAATACAGAGATAGTTAATTATACAGTCTTTCAACTGCCAGCGTAATTATGTTTTAACCTGAACTGTGAAAATGAGACTAAACCTCGTGTACTGGGATAGTGTTGGCATTGTTATACATACTATTTCCTGACAATCTTGACGCAGATGACTTTCTTTCTCCTAACACTAAACTAACTGACCGTACAATTTGTGTCAGTAAATAGGTGGCAATATTTGTGGCGAAAATTATTTTAAAAATGTATCTAATGAAATACTTGGTATTTAAAACGTAAAATTTTTGTGGATAGATTTTTATACAATTTTGTTCTTGTTTTTTTTTTTTTTATAAGCGTGTCCAAATGTGTAAATTATACCTCAAGATTAATAGATGCTGTACCCTAAATGTTTCTTTTTGCATTAAATGATCAAATTGTAGAAAATATATTGCTTAAAGATACTGTAACCCAATTTAAACAAATAAAGTTTTAAATCTCATTGCATAGTACATTACAAGAACTTGCAATTTGGATCTTAATATTAAAAAATACCTTATATAGAATAGTAATTGTGTGAAAAAACTATCTATCGGTATTTCAGTTAACGTATTTTATAATGAAAAGTACTTTAAACTTGTGCTTTGTAATAGTTCAACGTACTAAACAAAAGTGACTAAGTCCTGGTAAGATATTTAATATGTTAATGGAAACTTGTTACTGAAGTTCCTATGTTTAGTACTTTCCGTTAACAAGCGGACATAAGGTTCACTACAAATTCAAAGTCTCTGTAAATGTAAACAACATGTTTCGTATGATACCGGACATTACATCATTTATAGCATTTAAGTTTCTGTTCAGTAAGCTGATATATACCATATGATAACGGAAGTTCTGTAATTTGCTATTAATTCCGATACACTAAGTAAAATGCTACGTAAGGTAACTCGAGAGAAGTTGCCAGCTGGAGAAAATGATAGTTGGAAAAAGATGGTAGTCATACATGTTTTACGTTTAAATAGTTATTATTTAAAGATTTGTTAAAAAAAAATCTTATAGCTCATTACTGACATTCGCAAATCTCCAACGTGAATAGCATCCTGTCGTAATATTTATTTGCACATCATCTATATCGCGTGGAATGGTGAAGGAGTGTCCTGGAGGAGTGTACGGAGGACTGGGAATGTCATTCCTTATACTAAGTGGGTGATTGTCATTTCTGAACGTTCTAGAAAGACACTGGCAAAATATTTTCTACGCAGCTAAATAAATTTAATTTGGGAAAGTCTCACGAGTCCTAAGGTGTTGTTTTGAGCACATCCTACAGTAATAAATAAATGTTGGCACCCGTAGCAATACCGGTTCCGATTTTTTTTTTATTCGCTCCTCAGAGAGGTCGAGGGCCAGGTATGTCGCTATTCGACATTTATTAACCCGCACTTGATAACTTTTTTATTTACATTGCCTGGGATGATGGAGAAGTGTCCTGGGAGAGAATTTCGAGGATTGGAAATGCTATACTTGATAATGAGTGGGAGTAACAAGGATGGAGGTATGTCGCTATTCGATCTTATTAGGCTGTCATTGAATTTTTTTCATTTATATCGTCTTGGAAGATTTAGGAATGTTCTGAAGTAACGTACGGAGGATTGGAAATGTTATTCCTAATAATTAGTTTGAGTAACAAGGATGTATGTCATTTTTTAACATTTTAAACATTGACTAAACATATTCTAAACAAATCTAAAATTTTGACATTTTGGGAGGAACAATTTTGGGGAACGGCTCAGGAGTCTGAAGGAGATATTTTGATGAATCCTACTTCAATAAACAAATTTCGGCACCCGTAGCAACACCGATTCCGATTGTGAATTTTTTAGTTTCTCCTCAGATAGGTCGAGCCAGGTATGGGCGGTAAGTCATTATTCAACTTTTTTGAGCTGCGTTTGAATTTATTTAATTTATTTCGCTCGGGAAGATGGAAGAGTGTCATGGGGGAGCGTACGGAGGTTTGGGAATGGTATTCCTAATAATTAGTGGGAGTAACAAGGATGATTGTGATTTCTGAACATTTTAAACTTTAACGAAGCATATTCTAAAAGCTCTAAAAGTTTGAGATTTTTTTTATATGTCTCGCGAGTCTTAAAGTGTAGTTTTGAGGATAACAGCCTGGTATTAGGCGGTACGTCCCTTTTCAACCATTTTTGAACAGCACTTAAAAAATATAATTAATAGCGCTTGTGGTGATGAGGGAAAGTCCTGGAGGAGAGTACGGTGGATTGGGATTGTTATTCTTAATTACGAGTTGGATTGACAAGAATAATATTCATTCTAAACTATGGCGAGATATATTC
Organism: Medauroidea extradentata; assembly: GCA_003012365.1. Taxonomy (NCBI): domain Eukaryota; kingdom Metazoa; phylum Arthropoda; class Insecta; order Phasmatodea; family Phasmatidae; genus Medauroidea; species Medauroidea extradentata. The sequence goes on from PNEQ01110446.1 coordinate 169,557, forward strand.
TAAACAACTCTAAAAATTGGATAATTATTGGTAAAAATTATGGGAATGGCCTGCGAGTCCTTGGGTGTTTATTTGAGGAAATTCTACATCAATGAATAAATGTTGGCATCCGTAGCAACACCGATTCCGAGTTACTCAGAGAGGTCGAGCCAGGTTGGGGCAGTAGGACGCTTTTATACCTTTTTGAGCTCCATTTGAAAAAATTATTTAATAAAGTATTCAAACATTATGGCTTTAAAATTCCGTAAGCGTTGCTTCTTCCTTCGAGTTACCTTACATTTACGGAAATTCTGTTGTTTAACAAGTCCAATATTCCGTAAAAATAACTAATATATCTTGAGAAGCAAGGACATTGTTTGTTTGTGATTAACTGTTTTTAAGCTTCGTAAATGTTTCGTTTTATTATGTAAATACTTTAATTTCTTAATTACGAAAATCGTTAAAAAAAATAGTAGAACATTTCGCATGTTTATGGAGAATATGTAGTTATAGAAAGAGGAGCGTCGTTCAATAACGATTTTCTTGCCAAAACTGTTTCCGTGAATTTACGGATTTTTTGAAAGTAAAATTAAGAGATATAAATTAATTTTAATTAAATATTTTCATAAAAACAGTTTATATATGTGTTTATCAACGATGTACATGACAATTTACATTTTATTTATTTCAGTGCAACAAGTAAAGTCTGCACGTAAAATTTACGCTGTCCTATACCATTCTTTTATATATATATATATATATATATATATATATATATATATATATATATATATATATATATATATATACACATATACACACACGCGTATAATGCCAAACATAAACAACGTAATCCCAAACATTACATCAATTTATAATTTAGTTTAGTGTTTGAACAGTTATGTAATTTATATGTAATTAATGTTTCATAACTTTGCAACTTATTTTAGTAGCCGAGTATAAAGAGTAAAAGAGTAATGTGAACATTTATAACAACTTCTGATTATTCCTTCGCCACAGTAGCTCTCGCTAATATTTGTGTCTTGAAGATGTGATCCTTGGAACCATTCTACGACGCAAATGCCGGTTGATATTAGTTACAAATAAATGTTTACGAATATAAGCAACGTGAACAACAAAGTTGATGCTATTCACAAATGAAATAATTATGTTATCCACGAATGAAATACTACTTTTATCGCAACGTTGGTTCCTGTCAAATATAGTTGACGTCAAAAGATATTGCAATGTAACATGAAATTATTTTATGTTACTATGACTATAAGGGTAAAACCGAATGTTCTTATAGCTAATATATGACACGGAATGTATATTTTATGAAGCACAAGCTGAAATGAGGCTGGCGGCGAATTATCATAAATTGCTCTGTATTCTGGGATAACCTTTTCTTTCAAAATCCTTTTCTAAGTTATCACATTTTTTCAGGATGTACGACAAAAATTATAACCTGAAATTATTTACGAAAGTTGTAATACGACAGTGACGTTTGACTGGTGTTTCTGTTGAAAAATTGAATTTTAAATATTACGAATGAGAGAAATTGGTAGAAAGTATAAACTAACTTGGACTGTCGACTTACCAAGTTATTTTTTTCCTAGCCGTATATTTCTTGTAAAGAAATGCAAATTATACAATATGGGGCCCAAAATGTAGACACCGCTTAAGAAAAGTTATGGACATTTAAAAAATATCGTAAAGGATAATTTTATAAGCAATAGAAAGCACACTCCAAAATATAGTAGAAGAAAAGAAATATCGAACAATACAGGCAAGATTTCAATTTGTATTTTTTTTTTTTTTTTAACTTTAATATTACTGGACCCTATTTCGTATACTAAAACTATATATTCTGGTATTTGGTATTTAGGTTTATTATGAAACTGACAATTAGTACGGAATATCTTAAAGCATTGCAGTGTAGTTAAACGGAATTATTAAATTACTTGTTTGAAGTCTGATAATAATAAATTAAAAAATGCTTTGAATATAATAGTCTACATTACCTATGAAAAAAATATTTCGTGGAGTTGTTACTGTCGTATTTTCGAAAATACATAACACGGCTTGAACAGTAACTAAAATATTCGCCGTTTTGTATTTACCCATAGTAGTGATTGATTGAAGTGTCAAAATTCTTAGTGATATTATGCATAATGACGTGTTAAAGTTACAATGCATGTCACGGCAAAGTATAAATATCGAAATACACCTAACTGACGGAATTGTTACTTCCCGAAAATGCATCACGTAATGAACATGTGGGTATTGGAAAAAGCATTTTTTTTCTTTTCATTATTTTAATGATATCTTCAAAATATATATCCCGAATTTATATTCTAATATAGGCCTACATATATTTAATTCTGTATTTTATAAAGTTCTTATCGTAGCCAATGTATTTTTATTGTGTAAATTGATTCATTTCACTAAGTCAACTGGTGTTTACTATTTGTACTACGTCCGCATAGTACGCAACTACCATGTTGTCAAAACTAAATGTTGTAACAAATAACGGCTAAAAAATTATATCGCACGAACTCTAAATACAAACGTTTGTGACAAGCACATTTAATGACCAAAAAATTTTTTCAGTCACATTCACAGGATAACATACACTTACATAAGTAACTGACATATATACGTATAGGTCGTTCGGGATAAAGTGAGCACTAAAGATATCACCTTTGAAAAATATCACTAGCCGTTACTACGTATAATTCAACATTAACAATAGTTGCATTACTGATTGTATGGTTGGCAGCGAATTGGCGAACATAGTTCCGTGTATTTTCCTATTTTAATACAACACTACTGAATTCAAATGAACTGAAATATGCTTATTTGTGTTTAATAAAATTAATAAAAAAATTTTATCAAACTACTTAGGCTCCTATTGACTGCACAATTTATCTGACACGCGCAAACATCAAGTGACGTGTCCAGAGAGGTTAGACGTTTCTCGTCGATAGCCGTTACGCGCGGAAATATACGAATTGGCTGAAAATAGAAATTTAGCAAGGTTTTTGACGTGCTCACTTTATCCCGAACCGCCTATACATATAATATGTCTCATGTTCTCGATGTTTCAAGTATGTATGTTGTGTCTACTCCTAGCATGTAATTAAATTTGCAGAATACCCTATATAAACCAGGTTTGGTTAAGTGGTTGTGAAACCAATACCACAAATGATCACAAGTATTAACTCACCAGTAGAACGATTAACGTAAGAAAAATTAAACGTCCAGAAATTGTATTAACGCCATAAGTGTTTCAGTGATATTTACAGATTATTTCAAACGTACGCCATTAAGTTATTCGAACCACTCAATTAACATTGATCTTGATGAATTCAAAGAATTTCATATGGCAACTTCATCTATATGTAATATATTTCAATAGTGTTTCATTGCTGGTTGTGTTTGCAACGCATATGTGTATAAGCAGACAATGATCTGTTGAGATGAAATACTTTTATCGGTGTAATTATTTTACTCGTTTTAATCTAGTTTGTTTCAGTACTCTAGCTTTTTATATCATTCGTAAGTCCGTAACACGTGTCTTACAACATTAAGGAACATAATCTGTATAAACAGAACGTAATCTTTACTTTTAAGTAAAAAATACTGGTAATGTAAAAAAACGGTCACCCATTTAATACTTCAACTCGTACACAAAACACTAGTTGAAAATGTGTTTTAGGTGTTTATGAGCACTGCTTCAATCTGTAACTTTCCTGTTGGAAGCCAACAAGCATACCAGCAAAAATTAACTCTGATTACGATGACAACGTTCAGAAAACGCAAATAATTTAAAAACAAGTGTGGTTTAATAAGGTATACATTTGTGACTTACGTGATTTGTGCTTCTATGGAATATTTTTTAGAAATCATAAAATTGTCGTGTAGTGACATACGGATACTTTAAATGTCGGTTTAGTTTTTTCGATGAAAATAACATTTTACTCACTTGGCTACAAGATTTACGTAATATTTCACCAGTAAATATTTTAAGTGATTGAGGGAAATCCATTCAAAGCTTAGCGAATATGATAATATGTAACTGTTTTACAACTTCTCTGAAAAAAATCTTAAATAGTTGATAGTGGCCTACTGCCATGATAAATTAAAGTTTTAATATGGGCACAAATATGTCTGGTCTTCAAAAACATAAACCCTTTTTTAAATTTTGTAATCAAATCGTGTACTGAGTTACTAAAAGTATTAGCAATAAATACATGCTAATCGTATATTTTGTTAGATGAAATGACGACAAGCAGGTTGCATTAACTCAGTGACAGAAAAGCGATAATTTATAAGAAGAATATAATTATATAGACAGGTAAAACTCTAGCTTGCGCAAAATAATAGGCGCTTTCTTCATCTTGAGAGAAATAGCACTATAGCACGAACGAAAACACTGAGTGATAACACGTAGGAAGATTTGTAATATGTTATATTTGAACAGAATATCGTGTTTATGAACATTTGATTTGTGCGTATTTATAAAAGAAGAAATAAACATAATTACTTTCAACGTTTTCTTTGTTAATGTTTAATTTTGTCAATAATTTACTTCAACACAACGTATTCTGAATTACCATGTTATTTTTGTTTCGTAATACGAATTTTTAAATTCTGATATTTCCCAAACATAATTACTCAGTAGATAAGCAAATAATCAGCTTTATAAGTAATATCTGCCACTGTTTACCTCTGATATCTAGCAAATGTAAATAAATGAACGCTAATTATTACACTATTCATACTCAAGTATAGATGAAATTCCTAAACGAAAATATAAAATAAAAAAAAATAATTGTAACCATGCAGACCTGCAACGTTTAAGTATCGAAGTACAGTAGTGAACGAAAGTTTCCTGAAGTAAGTAGACAACGTAAAACTGGAATTCCTAAATTATTATCTTCTAAAATAACAGGTTTCATTTTATTAGCTCTTCTCATCGGCAAAATCACCAAAATGATATAAATTATCTATTTCTTTATTATTATAATATATTTAGCATTAAAATTAGCAAAATTTACAGTTTTTATCGGTATAATAAGTCTGCACCATTTTGAACCAAAACATTGAAGTAACTTTTAAAAATTTCCTGAGTTTTACAGCATAAATTCGTTAGTTAACGTTGAGATTTATTCCTAAAAGAGTTCTTATTTTTGTATTTAAAAATTATTTTAATTAAAATTAGTATTTTGCAAATGTAAATCTACCGTCTAGTTAATTTCATTTCATAGCATATAATCATACTTTAAATTGCTATCCATTTAATAGGAAAAATCGTCTGCAACTAGGAACAATACGCGCTTACACAAAATCACGGGGTTAGAGTTAAATTTTAATAAAAGTTAATTAAAATATATCAGTATGATGTTTACTTGTGCCCTAAACGTGTCATAAACCTACTGCCTGTATACATTTTAGCAAAACCTGGCTATGTCATCAAGCATCCTGCAAAGTAAAAAAAAATCGTTCTTTTAAAAGAGAAAGGTTGTGAAATAATGTGAAAACATTTATCAGACTAGGCCCTACTACAAGAAAACCACAGGTCACTTAAGTGGTCTAAATTTTTCATATACTTAAGGGGACCAGTACGATATAATTTTATGAACAGAGTGTGCGATGTGGAACAAAATGATCTTCGACGGCCTGTTACACATTACAAAAAATTTTGTACATTTTCAAAAAAATTTCTGGGAGACTGGTTGCTGAAAAAATTATATGTGATACTTCAAACAATTGTAAAATGTACAAGAATTAATTTGTAAATGTACAAATAATTGTAAATATAGAAACATATATGTATATTCACAAATTTCCTGCAAAGTTAACAATATAAATGTAAACTTACAAAAAGTATTTGGAAATAGTTTTCAAAGCATTTTTTTGTGAAAGTACATTTTATTTGCTGCGTGGTCGTTCTCTATAATATAACCAAAAAAACCTAGTTATCTCTATCAGGTTACTTTTCGTGAACGTAAACTTATTTTTTCGTGCATGCCTGTTATTGACAATGTAATCGAAAAAATTCCACATGAGACGTTATTAGTTATATATTTGCAGTTGTAATATATTTGACCTTACTGTATATTAATTATTTTTTTCAATTTAAATTGTACTTAATAAACTTAGTTTGGCTGTATTTCTTGGCAAGTAAAATTTCAGTTTTAAAAATAAATGTACTGATTCTCCCTAAACAATGAGTACGCCTGGATAATGTTTAATAACTTGAAACTCCAGTCCCTTTTCTAAGTTCTGTAGGTGCCTGGGGTTTGGAAATATTTTGTAGAGATTTCTAAAAGAAGAGGTAAAGTGAATTTCTTAAGGCTACTCCGTCATAATTAACTACGACCAGATTTAAATAAATGCTTTTAAATAATCAGTTTGATGTGCGTGGATATAATTTAAACTTCTGTCTTAAATTGTACCTTTATTATAAAATATTTAACATGTAAATTCCTATATTACATTTTTTTAATTATTGAATAATTAAGGCCGTTTTACTTTTTTTTAAGACAGAACAAAGCAGGTTTACTATATTTATAACAAAATTATGTAAGGTAGTTTTCACAAAAACCAAATGTTTTATTAATGAGTTTTTGCATGAGTAAGTTATTAAGTTAGTCCTCATTGTTTGAAGTTGAGTAAATAAATTCTTTATTTTAATGCAGTTTAAATTGTAATATGATCTCACTTATAGTGTCCAAACTATTTCATAACGAGGTCTGCGTGTTGTTCAGTACAGTACAGTACTCCGTATGCAATCACTCTCTTTCGAGAATTAGGAACACACACGCAACTAAAAGATGCAAACTTGTTCGTTTCGAAATTACTGAAAAATGTTCAATGTGTGTTCCCTTCTATCGTTCTAGTGGTACTGTTTAGTCTATACGTTATATGTATTTTAAAATTACACTTAAGATGTTACAAATATAAATGTAATTACATTACTAAGTAGAACAGTGATATTCAGTAGCCAGAGTTATTTTTAAATGTTAAGAGATTTTATTATTTTTCTCCCTTTTTTTAGGAACCTTTGAGAGGAAACGTTACTGTATGTGGGTGGAAAAGATAATTGACGTATGTGTTTGCCCTAACTAGTTCCACAAGTCCTGGAAGTCCTGAGTCAGTAAAACCTGACCAATAAGATGCTTCCAACTAAAGAATGGGTCGTTTCTCGATAAGACCTTTTAAACTATAAACTGATGTTTTGGCAACGCGAAAAAAACGCGAAAAATAATAAGGCGTACGCACACAAGTATTGGGCTTATTCTATACGTCTCTGAACCGGCGAATTTTTTTCATCTCGAGATAATATTCGTTTTAAATTTTCTGTGCTCGCTGTGTTTTCCAGAACACTGCGACCGCAATATTTTCATTTTTTTATATGTGTATGAACTGCTCAACTTCGAGACAAATATTTATGCACACTTGGCACAAGAGACCTAATACTGTTCTAATATTAAAGAACTTTATTTTACTTTGGTTTATTAATCCATGTTCAATCAGTAAATAAGTTCTAAGTAATTTTTATAAATTCAGCTTGCCGGGCATACAATTCAGAATTACTGTGTTTCTTTATTAGAAATATTTATTACTGTTCTAAAGAACATTACACCCACCGACTTAAATGACTACTCCATGAAAATTGTAATGGTTTTTTTAGTATCTGTAGATTATCGATACACAAATCTTTCCCCATAAAACTTAAGTACTATCCGTAAAAACATGTATGTATGAGTCTGTAAATATGTTCATAAAGGAACCGTGAAATGTTCGCTTTGTCGTTGGTATAATCATAATAGTTTTATTATATACGTTCTAGTACACCATGTAGTCATACACACCTTACACAAGTTTAAAACAAGAGTTAATAATACAGAAATTGCAACGTTGGGCTGGTGAAATGTAAGTTCAATTTGATGCAAAAGTATTCCAGTTTAATTATTACATTTCCAAAAATATATTAAAAATTTAGCCTAAAACACTGGATAGATAGAATTGTATACTAGAGATGAAAATGTCAGAAGAAAATGTAAAGTTCTAACAAAGGTGTTGAAAATTAATTAGAAATCGTGAATTGTTTTTAAGAATGTAGTTATAACTACTTTCTTTTTCTGTTGATATTATCAATATATAATTTTCTCTTTGAACGTTTTAGAATATGTCAGTATCTTAAAACATCTCTGAGCAGAAACAATATTTACTGTATTAGATATACTGGTACGGACATGAGCACAATTGGCTCATCCTTATAGATCTTATTTTTAGATTCTTTTTAGAACAAATCTACTTTAACTGTCATTTAGAAGTCTATTGAAAGCACACCGCAGTTACTACTTTATTCTCGGAATTCAGTCACAACATCTGAGTACCTGGTGTGGGAGAAAAATTTAATACTCGGATATGTGTGTTATTTTTCCGTTTCTAGATATTCTTATTTCTTAGCATTAAATATATGTAACGAACTAAAATCAGAATACTAATGGTGTACGTTTACGATATAAATTATTTAACTTCGTGCAACTTTGAACAAAAATTTATCAAATCTTTGGATTAAATATTTTTATTCCCGGATTTCTTAAGATTAATAATACAATTGAAACAAATTACATCTAATACTAACTCGCTTTAAGAATCAGAGTTTATTCAAATTACGCAGTTAATGTAACACACTATTTCTTATAGTAAAAAAAATACCTGCAGACACTATAAATACGCAGATTAGTGAGGCATTCGCACATTGAAATGTGTGCTTAGTAATATTTTTTTGTGAATATTGTCGGCATATGTATATTTATCACAGGCGAAAATTAATACTAACTTTTCTAATTGTTTGTTTAGAATATTTCTTTATAACTTTACTGCGTACTTCTTAATTCTAATTCTTAAGTCATTTTGTATGTGCTATACCTTATTATTAATAATCGATAAAATTTAATTTTTATTGTTTTACATTAAAATATTTTGTACAATAAACATAAGTTTTCAAAATAAACCTGTTTTCAATTATTTTCTAGTTACCATACTATACCTAAACCACATTTGGACATTTAGCTGTCGTTGCGAAGGGCCTATTATAATTTTTCACATTAAAATAAACAAGTTTACTTGAATACGTTTCTTTAAAAGTAACTCATAGCTTATATTAAATTAAATATAATAAAAACATAACACTAGCTCTAATAATATATGAACTTTGGGTTAATGATATCATGAATAATATGACTTCATCTTCTAAAATAACTACTGAATTTCAAGTTATAAAAAACTAGATATAATAAAACAATACTTAACATTATAAGGCGTAAAAATATGCTTATATTTATCTGCTAACGTTGCATGCGTTTGAAATAAGATGGTAAGAACGCGCGGGAATATTTACGAAACTATTCTTACCAGCAGAGGCACTAAATATTGACTATGGCTCCTTACAATTCCCTTTTTATTAACGGGAACATTGGAACTAACCAAGTTAAGTTTAGAAATCTTTCCCAAAATATTTCTACAGTGAAATTACAAAGTCTATTCTTGCCTTGAAGCCGCTTGAAATTTATTAGGTTAAACGTTATTTACATTATCAATATTGTACTTAACACATACTAGTGCATTTCTTATAAAAATTGCATAGGTGTATATTGAATGCCGATACATAAAATTGGAATATCTGGCATCAACACTGTCTTAAAAATTTCTGAATAATTCAACACAAATAATAAAATATATAATTTTACAAACTAATGAGACGCAAAACAAATGAATCAGTAATTAAATAAACAATGCCCATATAAAAGTCCTCTAAACTACAATAGATGACAACAGCGATGAACACAGAGCTAAGATAGTGGTATAGCCTAAATGCACAAAACAGACGACGCAAAACGCGCAAACAAAAATTTCCCACGATTATCAGGAAGTGACATTAGGAAACTAAATATTTTCTTGGAACTTGCTAAGACCGTTGCAATAAACCCTTTAAGGTTTATGGAAAGGTACGATGTCAAACGGATGACTGGAACAATCAACCGTCAATAAAATCTGAACTGCTCATTAAAATTTGATGAGATTTTTTGTCGAGTTGATATTTTATCAGCGGACGTTTATTTCTATAGCACTACGCGCTACTATGCTTTACTTTTGAGTAGAAAAATTAAAAACCGTTTTTAGAAAAATAAGGACTGGTAACCACACTACCTAAAAAAATGTAAAACTGTCATTTTTATAATAATTTATAATGTGATAATATCTAGGCCTCTATAATAACCGAATTTCAAAATTACTCGCATTTGCACTTGTAAATAATTTTAACATCCGTAAACCTCTCGCGCAGAGATGTTTGGATAGTAGTATTGTAAAGTATAAAAATTAAAGCTATCCAGTTTTGTAGATTTTGTGATTTCATGCCCTTATGTTTGTAAAAGTTGTTTTTAATTTTTTACTCAAAAGTAAAGCATACTACCACATGGTACTATATAAATAAACGTCCGCTAGTAAAATACCTAATCAGCAAAAATGTATCAAATTTTTATAAAAAGTTCAGATTTTATTGACGACTGATTATTCCAGTTTTCCGCTCAACATCGTACCTGTCCATACCCCTTAAAGAAAAGCAGTAGATTAATTACTTCTTCTGCAAATTTATCGAGATTTCAAATATAAATTATAAACTGCTTTTGTTCTTCCTTTGGTGGTTTTAGGCTGTCATTTTACGTCATCCTGTGGATTTCTGTGAGATGACATTGCAATAACGTATTTTTATGTTTAACAATGGAGATTGCAAATACTTCTGTACCTCTTAACTAAAATCATTCTTTCACACTTTAAAAAATTTCTATTACATGAGCTTGTTTATATAAGAGTTCACACATTTTTCCTACTTAATTAAAATTACTGTCTTCTATTCTGAACAACTTAAACTATGTGCGCTAATTTCTATGAGATTACACACACTGTTTAATTAAACAAATAAATGTAAATAACACTTTATATTCTATTATTAGCGTCAAGAATAAAAATAAAATTTCGTGTTACTGCTGAAAAATTTACCGTCTGTAAAAAAGCATAAACACAATTGTGATTTTCACGTGTAGTAATGAGAATTGAGTTAAAAGTAAATAGTCACAAAAATTACGAAATTTTAAGTATTTCCATATTTTATAGTTATTATTTCTTACGATTTCTTTACAGAAAAATTGTAAGCAGTTTGAAGTGTTATATAAAATAAGTAAAAATTATTGTTTTAAAATTAAAACTGTGTTAATTTTTTTTTTTCATTGCAGGATTACAGATATGCAACCGTGAATTATAAGCACAGCGGACTTGCAATAACATTTTTGTTTTAATTATGAATACTACTGAATGGGAAATTGCAAATTCATTAATTCCGTTTTTAGTTTCAGTGAAAGAATTAAAGAAGGCCCTAGTCATGAATGTATCTTATTGTACAAACCTTATTTTTTAATAAGATATATATTTCTACATTAGAGATAAATGTGAAAAAATATTAAAAATATACCAGTGCAACTCAAGCGGTTAAAAATTAGTTAAATCTCTAAAATCTACTACATTATATCTCAAACGGTATCAAGCGAAAATCTTTTCAAAGTGCAGCATGTAAACAGAAGTAGATTTCCTTTACGGCAAATACTTTCCCTGTATTTAGAAACTTAGTACAAAATTGCTGGTAGGCATAAGAAAACTATTATAAGCAGTAATAATTATTCACAACAATGTGTAAAATAAGCTATCGACTATTCAGGTTTTACACACAACCCATCAGAAAGTCCGTAGGCCTACTAACTCCAGCCTATCTAATTAATTGCTTATGATACACGTTCCTCAATTTTGACTTTAGGGTAAATATTTTTTCTATACTAACCTTTATGTAAATGTCTTCAAATATCTTATTGAACAGCTCCATATTATATATTTTAAAAAGAACACGGTTTACATTCAATGTAAAACATAACATTTGTTGAAGTTATTTTTGTTTGGGTAAATTTGGAAACCAAAATTTATTCATTGTGTCCTACAAACAGTTTACGCCCTTTTAATAAATGTTTAATAAAAATATCTAGTATTATTTATATAAAACTTCTAATCGCTTAGGTCGCTCCTTTTTTATGCTAATTGTTAATTCCGGTAGTAATTTCGTTACTTCTAAAAGGCGCGCGTATTTAAAATTTTGGTACCAAAATTATTGAAGAATAAACGCTTGGCTTTAGTTCACAAGAAGGACCATCTTGAGATAAAAGTCTCTGTGAGAAAATTCTGGCAAGGATTATTATCCTCCCCCCCCCCCTTTTTTTTTTTTTTTTGTTTTATTCCACTCGAAATTATTTGCAATTTACAATTTTTTACTGCTTTTTTACCAGAATTTACATAGAAGACGCACATAATTTAGAAAATAAGCATTTTAGTAAACAACGCGGGATGATGTTCACTATAATGCTTAAAAGTGTTTAAACTGACTGTGGCACGTCTCAAAATAATGTTTTCCAAACTATCTGTATTTTTTAAAATTCTAAACGGGGTAACACTAAAATGTGCTTCTGCTCAACAAGTGTCCCAATATACCAGGCGTCCTTGTGTGATTGCCCCGCCTCATCCTGTTGTTACGACGACCTTGCTCACCAGCTGTTATAGTTTCTCCGATAGCAATTTTATAACTACGCTTCTTTCTGTGAGAACGTTCATAAATTCATAAAATTTGCCATGGCCTAGTATTTGATTCATAAGTTTGGTTCTGATGAAAATGTAAATCAACAAATCAATAATACAGCTAAATAATTGTCAAACAGAAAACTGTAAGTGGCTAACGTGTTTCAACGACATGTTTAAGAAGATACAATTAAGTCTGCTTTATTAGTAGATATACATCTCAGTGACACTTAAGGACAAGCACATACATGATGGCATGGAAATTGGAATTAAGATGTATGCAGTGATGTTAAACGACACTTGAACGTTAACGATTAATTAATAAAGTAATGTGCTAAATAGACTATTCGAAAAGTTACTTCTAATTTTCGCCTGTGATAAATATACGTATGCCGACAATATGCATAGAAGAATATTACTCTGAACACATTTAAATATGCGAATGACTCACTAATCTGCGCACATAGCAGAAAATCTACATTTACATTTTTAAATCGATACTCTGAAAAAAAAAAAACGTATACCTTTATCTAAAGCACAAATTTCACTGAAAAACACGTTTTCGTTTTATTATTTCCCACATAGAATTCCTATGTTTTCTGTAGTTTTTGTTTAATTAACTGTATTCATTCGGGTACAGTGTACAGAAACGTAATTTTCTCCGCAATTGTATTTATAAGAAACATTAGAAGTTGATTTGGGGACGTTGTCTACTGCTGCTAATTGTTCTATCCCCAACTATTAGCCCATTGCTAAAATACAACTTTCCATGTAACATTGCGTAATTTTTTTAGTAGAAGAGCAAAACATTCTGCTTTCAACACTCAAAAATTAGTTTAGTTTGTCAAATTCTCCTTAGAAATTTAAATCTACGGTGCAGCGTAACGTCTTTAAGGAACACTTATAAACCGTGATTTTCTGCGTTTTATAAATGTAATTTTTTTAATATGCTTCCAATCTAGCAAAGCCTACAACAAACAATTTTGCAATTCAGATCGATTTAATCACCAGTTCACAATGTACTTCACACATTTGGCATAAATAATGCCAACAAATTTATTAATGTTAAACAAGAAACGTAATAATAGTTCTTATCAAACGTAACTACCTGTTCGAGCTCTAGTTTTATTGAGTTTTTTTAGAAAATGTGTTTATCCACTTAGCTGCCTGCGCTTTATGTCAGTGAAAATGTGAGAATAAAGAATATTTTAAGAAAATTTGTTAACATAATTTAAATAACATCACATACGTTGAAGTGGTTTGTATTTCGCCTTTATTTGTGCACAAGTTAAGGTGTTTTAAAAGCATTATACTTCTGAGAAAATATTGGATAAGAAAATTTTTGCTCTTGGTTACTTCAAAAACTGTAAAGTTTGTCATTGTTTAGCTAAAATTGTAAATTATGTTAAAATGTGCGTGATAAGAAACTATTTATAGCACTATAGCTTAACTGTAACATTATAAAAGCAATTCATATGCTATTAGTTCGATGGTCAGATAATAAAGTTAATTAGAATATAATTTTGTAGGTTTTATACATTACACCTTCATATTTGAGAATAGTTTTGAATCAAAATAGTATTATTGAACATCCGTTGAAAAGGTAAGCTTTTAATTTTTATGTTCAGACAAACTGCGTTGGTTAATTTTAGAACAATAACATAGCAAAATCATTTGCGTTGGTTGTGTTAGCAACGCACAAAAATTTTTGCATTGGTTAAGACAATGATGTACATAATGGTTGAATAACTCAAAACTCTTATAATTTTTCTAAGCTCGCTGTATTTACGAAATTGTACACAAGACGAAATTTCAATCCATGCTCGCCTTTTGGGACAAAACGTTACTTTGTATGATTTTCTAGTTAGTTTTATATGTCATCTTCTGAACTTGGTGAATTACAAGCAAAAGGATAAGCGTTGTGTACAAAAATGTAAGTACTGAAATTATAAGTTTGTAATGATATTTTGATTTCCATGTCTGGCGAAATTATTTTACGTACGTTTACAGTTATTATATTGTGTCACATTTACTGTAAATGCTGTATTTTAAAAATTTTGAAACATTAAGATTTGTCTGAAAACAATTTATTACTCTCATCTGTGTGTATACTGGAAATGTACTAGATTCCTGAAAGAAAACTTACGTGAGGTATTGCACAGTTATGAAACGCTTGAAGCTTACATTTAAAATGTAACAATTTTTTAATATACAATATGAATGTCATATATTTTACAATTCTAATTTAAAATTTATAAATAATTAGATTCTGTAAATGCAAGCCAAGACAAGAAAAAGTTTCTACTTAAAACTACCGAAGTTTTTTACACTTAATGAGTAATGACTCAAATCTATAAATTTGAGGAAAAATAGTTCAGTACATTTTCCAACAATACACAAAACTATTGCCTCTTCAAAAAGAATAACATGGAATTTGCCTTAATGCTATATTTCACGTCAGTAATATTACATAATTTAGGTTGTCTAGTGTTTGAACATTATTTTATATGCCAAGTCTAATAAAATATTACCACCAAAAATTGACGAATGCCTTCCGAGTTGTATGATCAAAGCTTAAATGAAAAAATTTGAAATACGTTTCTTTTCAGTAAATTACGGGTTGTTAATCAGGAAACGATGTGAGTGTAAGCCCTATTTTCTCCTCTGAGAGAATTAATATTAAAAGCATATTTAAAAATGTACTTTCTGGCATTCCTTAAGAGAAATTTTCGACAGAAGGAAGTTGAATGCATTACCCTTAGAGGCGATGAGGCGAATGGTGAATGAGAAACAAGGTTCAAATATGTGACACAATTTTGTAACTACAAGGAATATTGTAACCTTCATACCTAGCTATGAATAATTATGTATTAATATTTGTCAAATTCCGTATCATCAAATGTAACTTAAATGTATACGAACTCGTCGATTATCCTCTTAATTGGTTTAATATTTATATTACTCGTTTACCTATAACTACATTCTTCTAAAATACTTATCATAAAACATAATGCATAATACACATATTAAGAATATACTTGCTCAGAATACACCAAAGTGTAAAACATAATGCCAAACGGAAGTAGGTTTGCCTAATGATGCAATGTTGAAAATTTATACATAGTATACTGTAGGAGACTACTGTGTTCGAAATATTTACGTCCTACCAAAATGTAATTAGACGCACGCATAAATAAACATCTTGTAATGTTATTCAATTTTTTTACAGCCAGTAACTTTTTAATGTATATTTTCCTTTTCACAATCAAAAAACTTTCAAAATGTTATAATTATGAAGTGTTTATTATAACATCTCAAACTGCAGTTATTTACGAACATGTTTATTTCTTGAAGCGGAATAAGTTTCCGAAGAGATTATACGAGTAATGAGGTTCAGAACAACATTCTAAAAATATCATATAAATAAAACGTCTCATCTGTTTTTTTCTGTCATTCACAGTACTTTTATATTTATTATAACAGATAATCATGTATTGTTAAAAGACCAAATAACAACTATAAAGAATTATAAAGAAATTATGCGTATGTAGCAAATGTAGTACGGTTTCAAAAGTAATATTTGAGTCTGAGATAAGAAGATAAGACATAAGAAAATCAGTACTTCTAAAACAGTTGGTATTTAAATGTAAGGCCGAATGCGCACTTTTTTCAAAAAAAAAAATAATAAATCTGAATTTTTAAAGCTATTGTTGAGTGTTTAACATTGTGAATAGTTCGTAAACAGTTACATGTAAAATTCGTTTCGTTGTAAATTTGTAACGTTCGATATTGTTCAATACTTTTGTAAGAAAACGTAATTAACGGCATTCAAACATTTGCCATTTATTTTAAAAATAAAACCAACAATCACTTCTTGAAATTTCGCAACACATGCGGATGTGTTTTCTTTAATCACACTTACAACAATAATAATTAAGTTTAACTGTCTCTACTGGGCTGAAATTTGTCTCAGGAAACATCAAATACATGTAACTATATAAACATAACTTAAATTTTTTCGGAGAAATTAAAAGAGGATGTGGGAAAAGCACTCTTGTTATATGAACGTTTTTAATGCAAAGACTCCGTATTTTTACAGTAATTGACTTTTTTCAAGCCTAAAATTGAGCTTATATCGTAAAAATCGTCTTACAATAATATGGGTCATTTTGACAGCGTTAACATATTTTTTATATTTTCAAAACAGTAAGCGTTGCTGGCTTGCTGGTCAACTAGCGAAAATTTATTTAATTGCTTAATTAACTGTAACTATTTTTGTGTTGAAAATAAATAATTCTTACAAAATAAGAATTATTTTCACGAAAGTGTAAGGATAAATTGAGATATCTGCTCTCATTAAAATCTTACTTAGCCCTACCCACAGTATAATAAATATCACCGTTTTAGATTTGCTTAGTGCAAATGAAGACTCCTGTTTAGGAAATGTTTGATTTATCTTAAAATATTTATTTTAATTCATGCCGAATCTATGAGAAAATCATTTGGCATACGTGCATGGTTCCATAAACCAAATGTGTAAATTTTAGGGAATATATAAAATTTTAAATTTCAAAAATCTAACAGTTTGTTTTACAAAAAAAAATATGTGGTACGAATTAAATTATTACGTGAAACTAGAAACTATCAGCTGAGTTATAATATTTAAATTAATGCAATATAAACTATGCATTGTTATAACCTATACAAGACATGCTGTATCTTTCATACGCAACGTGTGAGTATACAAACAAATATACTTCGGTAAATTGTAACAACAAGCTATTTATAAATTTCACCGAAGAATATCCACGTGTTATTTCAAGTAAAATATGGATCTAAGTACAAAAAGGTTGTTACGTGCAGTGATAGCAAACCAAAGTCGCAAAATCTATGGTCGTGACCAATATTGCTTCATATATTAATACTTGAGGAGAATATTTCCAAATTATCAATAACTCTAAAAATATGTAAATATATTCTTTTAAGACTGTTATTTTCATATTCAACAATGGCCAGACGGAAATGTGTTTAGTAAAAATCCCGTCGGCGCTGTAAGGAAAGTACTAAAAAAAAGTAAACATTCAGTGTAAATTTGTTCGTTACTTTCATACTGCAGTTTTGCGATAATGCAACGCGCTGAAACTATTATGTCTGCACAATTTTAATAAGTTTTCGATGCAAACATCACATAGGATCAATCTAGAATACACATTACTATTGTTTCTTATTTAATTAATCACGTCCATATAGGCTAATGTAAACCTATTTGAATATCTATAAAAATAAATATTAAATTGAACTTTAAACACATATTTAACTACAATAAAATCCAATATAAAAATTAGACACACTAAGGAATTTGAGTTTCTTCAGCAGTTACGATAATAACTTTTTTTGTAGAATGAGACAACGTAATTTCACGCTAGGTTATTAATTAACTGTAATATAGAGGAAGCTGTTAAAAGGCTTACGTCACAACATGTTGATATGACTGTCAATTTTTGTAGTTATGTTGGACAATAAAAATTACATCACATAAATAAATTACTAACGCATTTTTCAAGAGAAAATATTTATGTTAATGTTATAATTTTGCCCAATACACCTTTGTGAGTTAAGTTTATATATAACAAAATTACGTGCCTTGTGGAGTATGAAATGCAGCTAACACTTAAATCTTAACACGAAAAATTCACAGATAGAAATATTAACAGATATAACACCATTATTATATTCCTTTGTGTATTTCTTTTGCATGAAATTATCTTAGGAGTATGAGTTAAAATATTATTGTATTTAAACGATTTAAAAATATATGTGCCGTTTGTGATATCATTAAGACTTTGAACTTTCACAAATTATAAATTAAAATTTAACTTTTCTTTAGTAATAAGTTTGCCGTGGAGATTGTTTACCCAGTACGTTTTTATGCTCAGCAGTGAAATAAAAATATCTGAGCCTGGCATAACTTTCTACTACATTCTAAAATGTAAAATATTGTAATTGCACTGTCATTGTTACTAAATGTTACATATTTCCATTATTGTAGTTATAAGTGTGTATATATAAATGTCTGATTTATATTTAAAGGTATATCTACGATAAAACCTGACATTACTAAGAACAGCGCATCAATTTGTCAATCATATATTTTTACGTTTTGAGAAAATTATTTACTTTGATGTCTACCGTCCCTAAATTTTTTGTAAAAAAAAAAAGGAAGTATTTAAACTACAGATCTTAATTAAAAATGCAAAATTAGATCAACAATTGGCCATCAACACTTACTTGTCAGATCTGGTGACAACTGGACAATTTCAAAATATGTATGTTTGCCAGAAAACAATAGCAACTTCTCAGCACATTCAAGGGATTGACGATTATCATGCGAAAAATTTTCCGAATGCTGTTTTTTATCTTATTTACACACTCTCAAATGTTTAATAATTTTGTATAACCCTTTTGAGGCATATTTGTTAAACTTAAGTTACAGAAAACCTCTATATATGTATGGTTTTATCGCAACAATAAGAGATAAAATTAATCAACAAAATATGATCGCCAATAAATGAATAATTCTTATATATTAGCTATTTGATACGGTTGGAATTTTGGTACATTTATGAAGAATACCGAAGTGCAAGTGAGTTATTTAGTAGTTCGTATGATATTAAATATATCTTACATAGAAAATATATAATGTTATTTTTATTTTAAAATCATGTCCACTAGTAAATCCTCGCTGTCTGTAGCAGAACGTGTGGAAAAAAATTGTGAGTGATTTTAAGACGCAAACTAAAAGTAATTTTAAAATGTTCATGGCTACCTTAAATTTCACAACCGTAGCTTCTTAAACAAATTATAAAAATGCGAACATTGAATTTTTGTTACAAAAAAAAAACAATTTTCACTCTTACAAATTGCTATTTTCCATAACTCTACAAATTAAATAACATAGCGTTTTGTTCATATTGTTTTAGGTATTTTTATGTCATGGTTGTGTACGATAACAAAAATATATTACGTTGAACAACATGTGGGCCGCAATGCACTTGCGGAGGAAAATTCTGTAAGTTTTTATTGTTAATATTACATGTCACACTTGTTACTTATTTGGATACAAAAAAAAAGTCCTAACAAACAAATGTAGCTACAAAATTTTAAATTAATTGAATTAATTTATGTTTGATCCTTAGCAATCGTCATTTTACAAACACTCAAGAGTAAGCATAAATGTAACATGAATATAATTTTTCTGCTAATTCAAATCATTTAAGAAGAATCTACACTTTTATTTGTTATTACAATACCGGTTTGTAGTAGGTCACGGATGGCCACGTAAGAAATAGTTCCAAGTGTTCATTTAATGTACCTAACTGCTCCATTACCCGTTACCCGAAGAAGTAAATAGGTTATTTATGTTTCATTAGTTTTGCAAACGTTTCTATACGGTGACTATTCAAATACATACTAACATAACAGTATAATGTTGTAAAATGTCATTGTACCGATTGGAATACAGCTGCACCATAGAAAGAAATTTTTTTATTTGCTGGATATTGTGTTTCGATGTGTACGCGATATTTTTCATGCAAATATAAAATACTGAATCAGTTGCGCTGAGTATACACGTGTAATACCAGCAGTGTCGGAATATTGTTTCTTGGACTGCCCACGTGGACAGACAACAAAGTAGCAGGCGTGTATGGGGAGGGAGAGTGTGGAACGCACCACACAAGTGTCTAAGGGTGGTTGGTTGGTCGCGTAATACATAGTCGACAATGTCAACGGAACAAGGGGCTGGAGTCGCGCGAGGACCGGTCCAAACCGGCGCTAGTTCCCCGACAGACAGCCCGCGGCTAGCCGCGAGATGGACCACCAGTGTCCGAGCCTTACGGGCCACAGCCTGAGACGTCCCTGCTCGCTGCTCATCAATGCTAAGGATTCGGGTTCACTGCAATGTTAATCGAAATATTTTTATTTTTACAATGTTTTTTTTAGACATAAATTATGAGAAAATTTTGCTCTTAGGAAATGTTTTTGTGTCTCATAGTTTTTGCATAATGGCTCGTAAATGTCCAAATCTGCATATTGCGGTTTTCAGTACGACACTAAAACCAACTGGCATACCAGACGGAAGACAATGTACAGCAAATAACAATGTTTCACGCTAAAAGATCTCCTATATAAAATCTCAAAATAAAATATTTTTGTACGATATTTTAAGAAAAACTATTACTATTTTTTATTTTATTTTACATTTCAGCAATTTTATTTACTTACAAAAAATTTTATTTGTTTTTATATAAGAGAACTCGTAGCCTGCAACATCACTTTTACTGTGATTTTTTCAGTTTCATATGTTAGTTGATTTAGTACAGAACTGAAAACTGTAACATGCAAATTTTAACATTTAAGAGCGGTTACGCAAAAACTATGAAAGATACAAAAATTTCACGAAAGGAAAATTTAGTCACAATTGATTAAAATTAATAAAAAATCTGCTACAAATATTAAAATAAAAATATGATGAAAATTGTTGTAGATCGTGCTCTTAAGACGAGCTTATTTTTATATTAATACAAATGACTGTACTTTCATTGATATAGCTATACCCACCGTTACTACTACTTTCTGAACTAAGTACGGAATTTGAATACCTGGAAACATTCGTGGACACCGTTTACATTACCACATTATGTATTACAATGTGTATAATATAATACGCTGACTCGGTTAATTTTACTAAGTTTGTTGTTATAACGTAACTACAATTCTTCTTTATATTGTATGATGTCTTCGACAAGAATAAATAAATTGTACGAAGTAAGTGATCTAAAATCAACTTAGTTATTGCGTGATTTATTGGAAGTTCTTGATCAGACCACATATAACGTAATGCATTACGTGCTGAAATCGAAATAATAATATATAAACAAATTCACACATTCTGAATCTATTCACTTGACCACTGTACATTAAATTGTAACAAAAACTATGGCAATTATGTAATTAGTGATATTCAATCGTTCAACTTAAATAATATCTTCAATCACTTGCAAAGCAGGTGTTTCGACCCTTCGTACTCTATTGTAGAAATATAAAAAGTATTAAAATGCAAAGTAATAATTTTTAAGTAGGCTTAGTTGAATAATACATTGGCATGTTTTTGTCTTCGAAAATTATAAATGTAAATTAATTTTACAATAAAGTAACTGATTAGAAACGTAAAATGTAATCTTCGCTCTTTAAAACCTCACTTACGATTTGCAAACTATTATAAATTATGTTACTATCGCATATTTTTGTGTTCATTAAAAAAATGTTAGTACTTCAGCCGGTTTTATATATGAACAACTCATATCTAGTATTTACTTATATGCGTTTGATTTAAATGAAAACTGCATTCATTCGTAAATACGTAAGTAATAATTTTATTATAAAACTGGATTTATGTTTCCATTTATTTAGTTCAAACGACCTGTTAACACGCAAACTTATGTTTTCCAATTTACTACCTGTTAAACCTCCAGACTTAAATGATTCCGTAATAAAAAATTATGAACGACTCTTAAATGCTTGAGATGCACTGTTAGTCTTAAGTTTTATAACTTACATATTTACAGATTTATCTACAATCGAATTTTAACAACAAAGACTTAAATCAATACTAGTTGTTATTAATTTATAAAAAAACTGGAATTAATTATTTTAATGGAAATTATCAGTTATGCTTTACTGTATTCTTTAACAACTGGGCTTCAGTTTATTAACCTGGGTTTTTTTAAGCTAAAAGGATTAGAAAGTGATATGTCATCTTAAGAATTTCCTACACAATTCTGTATAATTGTTCCTCATTGAGCAAGATTTCCAAATGTAGAACGTAATTTTACACAAAACCACAAAAATAAAATGTTTGAACTAGTAACTCGCAATGTACAGAATTTAATTAGATTAGTTTTCCCTGAACTTGTAAATCAGTACATTAAAATAAGTTATCGGGTCTGGCCATAAATCTAAATATCTTCGAGTATGTCATTAAAGCAGAATCAACTGTACCGAAAATTCCAAAATTTAAATTTCATAAAAAGTATACAAGAAATATTGAGATTTTTTCACTAAATAAACATTTTTGATAAACAAAAAAAAATATTTTAAATCTTAAAACTATTTTCTGAATTTGAGTGTCTGAAGGCACCGCCTAACAATCACAACTATTGTGACAGTAAAACATTTTTTATTTAACCCCTAGTCATAGTGGCACCCACAATGTAAGCTAGTTTCGTTCGATAACATAGCCTAGCAGCAGTCCTTATATTTCTTTTTAAAATATTCTATGGGAACCGACGTTTACTCCTAGTGCCGCCAGTGCCAATAAACATGCAATTATAATTTGATTAATGCAAATATTCTACACGTGGAATTATTGAATAACTGATTTGAAACACCAAAATAACACCAATAAGTAAACACATCGCAATTTTCAGTGCACAACATACAGTTTCTGATGGAAAATAAAGAAATGGATGTCGCCACCCTTCCCAAACAAATATTTAACTATATTCAGGTTGTATGACATATTCACATAAAGAAATAGCGTGAAGTGGCACATCAGTCTTAATATAAGGAATAAATTATGCAAGATTAAATTATCTGCGTAAGAACGTATGGTTTTAATTACACGAATTATTTTAAGAACTAATATCGAAAATAAATGCAGTTCGTTTTTAATAGGCTCGACATTTGTTATAACCGAAATAAAATATCAGTATTAAATTTTTATTTCCGTACTTTGTTTTCTTTACTAAACTATGAGTATATTCTATCAACGTGAATTATTAAATGTACAGAAAATAATTTATTTTATATCATTGATGAAATTATAGCAGTTGACCTACATGCAGGTTGATTCTTCCAACATTTATAATTTAATTTGCCCAAAAAAGTAAATTATACATTCATATATGGTAAAAAATTTATAGCATTTAAGTAACAAAAACTATATGCTATTTGTAAAGTACTAAGAGAGAAATCTGAATATTTATATGTTCAATATCATAGGTGACCAACTGCTTATGTTGTTATCATAGGATTATTAATTTCATCTATGTTAATACCATAAATAAGTTTTCAAAAATATTGAAATATTATAAACAAGAAAGTTAAACTTATTTGAGGTGTATAATTTTATTCACTTTGGTATAAACACACTTTCTGCAAGCAACTAAGTTATTATTCCATTACGTTTACTTAAAATATAAAGGAAAATAAAATTGTGAATGTAAAATTTCAGCACAAGTAATGCAAAACAATTTATATCATTATGTTGCTTTAACTACTTCTAAAAATTAGTTTGAGTAATACAGATTTGTGTTTTACATTGGCTATCACTTCAGTATATTTAAAAAGCTTTCTTGAGTTACTTGCATATAAAATCAGACAAACATTTTACAAACGTTTTTCAGGTATTCCAATTGGTTTAGTAAAATTTCGCTTAATTAATGTGTTTCATTTGTTAAAATTACCGTTAAGTAAACAGAAACAATGAAATAAATAGTTAAATAATGTAATTCTCATGAGCAATGTTAACAAACCGCAGTAAAAAATTCAGTTAAATTTAGAACTGTACGCAATTTTTAGAGAACTAGATTCGCGCATTTAACTTTAGTATTTCATGCCTGGGAAAATATTCAAAGGGATAAGAGAAGGTTTTTGGTAGTGTATTAATATTTAAGACTGTTTTCAGAATTGTGTTTTGAAGTACACAAATGCTTAAATTATAATTTTCCTTTCAAGCAGGCCTAGATATGCAGCAGTTAATTGTACTATATTTGTTTCATAACTTTAACAAGTAGATTTTAAACTGTGCACAATTTTGAAACACAATGTATTAAAATAACAACCTTTATTAACTGTGCATGCAAGTAATGATATATTTAAATGCTTATTTTCTTAGTAAAACCAAATTCTCTTTTAGTCCAAATTAAACAACATAAGTTACAGACACATCAGCAGTACCAATAAAAAAACATTAGGTGTCACAATGTGCAAGTTAGACTACATTTCACTTTCATTAGTTGGGGTTTTTATCTAACTACAAAAATTTAATGATTCTAAACACAGTAATATAACTTTGCGGGAAAAGATTTTCTGGATTCTAAAATTATGATGATTTCAATTTTTGGGATAGTGCTTCTGTCATATACGAATCAAATGTCGTCAGATATTTATTATATCCCATACCTAGTGTTTTAATAAATGCCTTACTTTTGACTGCAAATGGTAAGTAAATAAATCGTTTATGTACCAGAATTAGGCAAGCTGTTATCTTTTAGTAGTAAAGTCTTAAAATTAGTAAAATATTTATATATTCACAAATTAAACATGATAATTATAATGATAAGCTAGAACGTGTAAACATTATATATATATATATATATATATATATATATATATGTGTGTGTGTGTGTGTGTGTGTATTTAAATTAAATTTTAACCATTCACAGTTTTCTCTGATGATTTTTGTTTTGAGCAATTACTTTTATTTTAAGTACTAATTTTAAATATTAGTTAACATCCTCCTACAGTTTTGCACATTTATTTTTCAGGCGTTTTATTGAAATATTTAAAGATCTTGAAGACTGTAAAATTTTGAAATCCAAAATGTTTCAAATTGTTCTTATCATTTGTTACAATCAAGTAACATAATACACATTAAATTCAAGCAAACAAAAAATAAACTGAATTTGTACTTACCAAACGTATATTATGTTCAGTGATTCCTGAGTCAAATATGAATTAACAATCCATAATGGAAGATAGTGAAAGTTTTTAATTGAATTCTCAGAGAAAGATATAAAGCTGTTCCACTACAAAATTTACTGAAACAAACAAGTTATATTATGAAATATTTATTTACGTACGATCAAATTTCTGTCAACTGCCAACTTGCCAACTGTTGCAGTATTTTAGCTAATGATAACAGTTTACTAGACATAAGCTAATTTACGAACTAGTCGCTAAATCTGTAGAGTATACAAAATGAAATTGGTAGTGCCTAATGAATCAGATTTTTAAATGTCCCACATCACACCTAAGTTCGGAAACTTATTAACAGAGGTTTATTAATATATTTAAAGTAATTACATTGCATTGGTGAACAAAATTAATTACTCCTGTAATGAAAAAAATTAGCTAATTTATTGCACAGAGATGTTGTACTGTTTCATTAAAAAAAAGTTTTGTTGTGTTTTATGCACAGAAGTTTGCAACTAAGTAAGCTTTTGGATAATGAGTTACTTAAGTCTACTAGAACAAAAAGAATCGCCTGTTATTTTTATTGTCATAAAATTAATGCTGCTTACTATAGTAGTAATCACAAATTGTATCAAATGTCAACTACACACTACATTTCTGAATATTATCATTTATAATTTTAGTTTCCGAACGTCGTTAAGAAGTTTAGCTATTTGTCCGTGAGTAGTGAATTTTCAGGCATCTCAAAATCGTTAAATTATTTTTTCACTGCAAATGAAAACATGAGATACATACACGTAGCTTGTAATTAGTTACATAATTTAAAAAATTCTTCAGTCTTTCCAGGTTGTGTAATACCCACTTCATTTTTTTCCAAATATTTCAACTAGTCAACTACTTGCCTTCGCTATTCTCAAAAGAAAGACCAATATAAGTGGCTCGTGGGATGTTGCCAGGCAGAAATGTACTATGTTACGTGCTAGTTGAGGATACAGCTACTGACACGTTAGTCTGTATGTGCGGACTACTAATGAGATGGACTACAAAATGTCAGTAGCCAACATCATAGCCACTGGTCTGCGGTGCGTTTGTCAGGACTTTACAGTAAACAAAAGTACATTTACAACAAAAATCCTTGGATCGTATGTTAAATTATTATTATAAGTTTTCAGGTAATGTTTTAAAATTTACACGAAACGCTCGTAAATGTACACATATGTATGTATATTTACTTACATGTTAGTTTAATTACAAGTTCGTATATTTATAAATAAGTGTTCTATGTTTCATTCTTGAACATATTGAAATAATATTTTCGAAGTGACATAAAAATTTATTTTGGCAACAAGCTCCCGAGAAATTTTCGTACATGTACAAAATATTTTGTAAAATGTGATAGGCCGCCGAAGATTATTTTGTTTAGCTTCGAACGCTCTACTCGTAAAAAAATGCCACTTTTCCTCTGTAGGTATTTGAAAAATACAGACCACTTTCATGACCTGAAACACTCTTTTGTAGTGCCTATGGGCTATGCTGATAAATGGTGTGATATTAGTTGACTATTTTGTTTTTGTGGGGAAAGTACAAAAAATTTAACTGTGATAACTACAGCCACACCTGGCAACAACGTACGAGCTGCTACTGAAAAGTACATAAGACGGCGAAGATTAAAATAAAATGAGCTTGTACGGTTATGTCTAGGAACCCCTGAATTCCGCGAAAATATTTCTGCATCAACTTGTTTCGATGCCTTATGTTCACGCCTGCAGTTCTGCTTCATTGTTATTGGCAGCATGTCGTTGTTGAAGAATGCTTCTCATTTGACTGTACCAATCAGAATAAGGTTACTGCGATACCACACGTCTGTAAAACGTTAAGATAAGGTTAATTCTACTACAGGTCAGAATGATCAATGTTAGAAGGTTGGCACATCGTTTCAGCGCTGGTACCGGTAATGGGTGAAAACTAACCAATCGCAGAGGTTTCCTGAATTTTAAGTTACATAAAGTTTATAAACGCAAAATTGGTTTATTTTCACTTTAAAGTTAAGTTAAATGACTTTTGTAATTTCCAAGCCTATTTAAATGTAATTTTACTACAGTTTGGTATTGTTCTGGAAACCTTAGCGATTGCAACGAAACTAGAGGCAAAAAATTTCCCTGTGACAAAATCTCTAGTGCCCACGATTTTTGGTGAAAAGAATTCTGCAACAATTTGTTTCAATACCTTGTGTGCACAAATGCAGCTCTGCTTCTTGAGTATTGGCAGAATGTAGGCGTGGCTCATTTGACTAGTGCCAGCAGGGACAAGGTTACTGCAACACCACACGTCTGTGATTTGCGGGTAAAACCCCGAGACGCTGAGAATTTACAGCAGCCAATCGCTGACCACGAAGCAGAGCTGCATATGCGCACATGAGGCATTGAAACAAATTGTTGCAGAATTCTTTTCACCAAAAATCGTGGGCTCTAAAAATCTCCCATAAGAAAACACGTTTCCTTTCTAACCTGTAGAAGAATTAACCTTAGTTATGACAAGTATGTCTAAGAGTTATAAAAAAACATCCCGTCACCGAGAATACTTGTGTCCAGGGATATTTTTTTGTTTTTGTAACCAAGGTTGGGAGAAGTTTTGGTGTGTACCGCAGGCTCGCGGCATGTGGACGAGGAGGAAGCTGCCGGTTAACAACCGACCCTGCACGTCGACGCCGGAACTTACCCACAGACAGAGAGAGGCACGCCGTCCTAGTGCTGGGCCGGCTCGCCCCATCAACAAGTGTGCACGCTTGTTTACATACGCGCTACAAATAAATACACGTGCGCGCGCACACACCCGCCGATACATCACACGTAACGTCGCGCCCACGCGCCGCCATACAGCGTTCCGCAAAAAAAAATTGGTACGAATTCTGAACGAAGATGAACGCGATCGCTCCAATTCAGCGTGTCGATTACGAGCTAATTGAGCAGTTTGGTAGTTTTTTTTTCTGTCTTTTTTTCCCCGCCATAGCGCGCGCGGCACGTCGTGGGTGGGGAAAAAATTTCCAAAAAAGTATACGAGGATATTCCCGGATGGTTTATATTAGCGCGGGACCAACACGCGGCAAAACGCGAAGCCGCAGAGGTTCGTACTGGGGTTACCCGGGTGGTCCTGCTGGCCAAATTCGCAATCGTTCGCAAAAAAAAATAAAGGAAGGAAAAAAGGGGGCCCAGTTGCATTGTAAGAGCTGCATCGCCATTGAATTGCGCTTTTCTTTGCAAGCAGCACTTGCATTGGTCCCAGTCCCAAATGTGCGAACCTCGCCATCCCCCGAAAAAAACGCTTTTGTTCTTCTTCTTCTGCATGAAGAGTTACCGGGGGACCCTCAAAATATGTTTTGTGGGCTTCACGATATGTTAATTCGAATGTGACCCAGTTCATGACCGAAATGCAGTTGTCGATCGCCAGCAACATGGCCGCCTTGCATGGCCACGCCTTTTTCGCGAGCAAAATTTCTTTGAAACTTTTTTTGTCGTCGTCGACGCCGGGGGGAGGTCTGGGGGGATTCGCAATGGGGGTCTAGGTCCCTTATAATCAGAGCTCCTCCTTTCTCTGCAGAGACGATGGTTGTGAGGGGAGAGGGGGTGTCGTGGTAACATTGCAACCCCCGTGCAACTTCATGCAGCCTCCTGGGGGGGGGGAGGCCGCCATGTTTGTTGCGGTGCGAAAACTAGTCCTGCGTGCATATCTGAATGCACCCTTTCGCAAATCTCTGAAGAGGGTGCAGGGGGGTGTGGTGCTCGATTTGCCATGTCGCCCCGCCCTGTGATTAATGAGTATACTTATGTGGACGGTAGCGTGCTCCGAGAACTGTCAACTGGTCTTCTTCAGGATTCTCGACACAATGTCGGAGGTGACGGGTTTGCGAAAAACTGCGTGCGTCGCGGGCCAAGTCGTTGTCGCTACGTAAACACGGCGACGTGTTTGCAAGAGTTGTTTTTGTTTACGTCTGCAGGAGAGTTTACCTCGACGAGTACTTCTCTGACCATCATTCCAACAATAGGTATTACATATAGTATAACAATTATATATTTAGTATAATTTCTTCTCTTATTTATAGCTAACTAGTAAATGATCAGAAATATTCCCGACTAAATAAAGTCACAAAACGAACCTTGCTTTCTAACTTATGTTTATTTGGTAAGCCGACGGCAGTAAACTGCGGTGATTTTAACAATTAAAAAAAACTTTTCATCGTCGGTTTAGTAAACAGAATATCATTGGTTTTTTATTGATTCCAGTAAAATAATTACGTGATATATAGATATACATTAAATGTGTTTAGGTCAACAGGTTTATTTTAATACAGTTGTAAAATTTTGAATTTTTTTTCTGGAGTTGGTTTAATCTTATAAGTACTTTAAAATGTATTCGTTTGAAATTAATTAAATTCGCATTGCACGGCCCTAAGTTTTCTTAAACAAGTAGGTATTCAAAAAAATTTAAACTTCCTAAACAATTTCAGTTTGAGACAGCGAGTCTTAACTTTCTTACAAACTTCCAGGTTCCTTCCTTTAAGTTTTTACAGAATATTAATGTTGCGGTATTTTTTTTTTTTTTAATTTTATTTCGACAGTAGCCTAGCAGTTATTCATGAATTAAAAAAAATTGCTATTAATAATTTTAATGTGATTTTTATTACTTGAAACATTATGGTATGTCTACAATTAATTACGCATCTTTTGACATTCTGTATTGAACGAATTTTGGTGAATATGGTATTTTTGCGTGAAATTTTTCGTTAGATATTTCAAACTAAGAATGTTATTTTCATCTACAACTGGTTTTGCGTAGTCTCGTAAAGAAATGTGGAGAGAGTGTTGGGGATTATGTTCCAACGGTAAAGTAATGTGCAGTTCCCAAACCAGCATACAGTTTGAAATCTTCCCGAGTCCTAGGAATGGCAAAAAATTTGCGCTCCTCAAGACCAGAGGGTTTGCCGAATTTTCTGCGGAGAGGGCGCTGACACTTGAAAGGAGGGGAGAGGGGCAGCGAAGACGGTGGACAGTGAGAAATTTATCTCGGGCGTGCGTGGCCTCTGACCCTGAAGAACCGGTGTGACCTCAGGGGTGAAGTTTCCACAATGCACAGGTCTCGACCTCGTCCTCCCCGCCGTCTTTTGTAGCCGGGCCACACACGTGTCCGGGCAACCTTTGACCCCTCGCGTCTTCACCTCCCCCCTTCCCCTCCACGATTATCCAATTTACCCGCGCTCCCTTCCTCACAAAAGTTGACACAACACCATTCTCGGCGGGTTATTCGACTCCGCCGGCGTGTTTCGTCGAGCGGCCCCAAGTTGACCGCCCCAGAAATAACACATTTTCGGACTATTCTACTCGTGCGGATGCTTTCAGAGCAGCAGTAATCAGAAAAAAAAAATTCTGCTTTCCTGTAGTCGCTTATTTCAATCACATCCCTGTGCACGAAACCTGGCTGTAGTTAATGACTAGAGGCAATGATTTTTGATGAAAATAATTATGCAACATTTTGTTTCAGTGTCTCGCGTGAACATCTGCAGCTTTGCTTCGTGGTCAGAGATTGGCGGTTTTTAACTCTTAACGTCTTTGAGATCTACCAGCTAATCTTAGACGTGTGGTGTCGCAGTTGCTTAGTTCTCATTGGGCACAGTCAAATAAGTCACGCCCGTGCACAAGTATTCTCTGCCAATAACTATGAAGCACAGCTGCAGCTGTGAACATGGGGCATTGAAAAAAATGTTGCATAATTCTTTTCACCAAAAAACACTAGCTGTAGTCATGACCTTTTAATTTTGTCCGTCTCTAAGCTTGGGAACCCAATAAATATGTGAATGTTGCAGTCTGTTTAAAATGCGCAGTTCATGTGATATTTCCAGTTTCTGAGTAGCTTAGCTGACATAAATCAATGGGCAAAAAAATATGTTCGATGGAAAATCTGTTTTCGTTGTGCTTTGAGAAGGCTGTCCTGAAACAGACATATAGGAAGGCCTCCACCTAGTTCTTGCTTGAAACTGGAGACGAAAATATTTTTAGCTAATGTTGGGTGATGACGTTTTTCGTGCACAGTGTGGCAACACAGCACATAGTAAGTCCCCAGTTGCTCAACACAGATATGTTTCTACCACTTATCTGGCCATCATTTATAGGAAACGGGTTAAGATCCCACGCGGTCGAAGCATGTGTCTACGTTTGCTGAACGTAACATACGTAAAATAAATACTGGATGTTGAAGAAAATATGTGACGAGCTTCGTGCTGATTTGCCCAATTGTGCTCGATAAGTTTGACTATGCGACAATTTGTAACTAAAATTTTCGTCTCCGATTATGCGTACGTTTCAGGACTACATGTATACAATGAAAATCTAATCAGCAGTTATGTGTTTCTTTAATAATCGGTTTGCTAATTTTGATTTGAAGACATTCAGATTCCTGTTAAATATGTCAGCATATTAAATGTCAACGCGTCCTCTCTTTTTACAACTCCACCACTTCTCGGAGAGATCCGTTTGTTATTCCGAGTGCTATGCTTAAAGAAAACAGAAATAACAAATTGCAACGAATTATATATGCGTCGACTTTAATGCATCGTGATGCATGCTAGGGCAGCCCGACAGGCGTGCGTTGAGATTTGCGACCACGTCTGCAGTGCAGTAAGACAACGTGCACTCCTGGAGAAGATTCTCGAGGTCGCTGGAGGCCTGCTGGAGACTCCGCCAAAGAAAACTGGAAAACCGGTCCTGCAGAGCGCGGGAACCGTTTGTCCAGCGCGCGGCGGACCTCCGCTGGAGTAGCTGCCTGGAGGATCGACGTCCTTGGAGGAGGGGAAGGGCGCGGGCTGGAGATTTGAGGGGAGGTGATGCTGGCTGGAGTCGCGATAGGAGAAGTGCGCTCATGACCACGGGGAAGGGGGAGGGGGGCGCACAATAATATTTTCCAGCTCGAGCAGCTACTCTCGTGTTAGGCTCGCCCCGTCTCCAGCGAAATGCGACCGTTAAAAACATTTCGCTGCGCCTGCTGGAAAAAGGGGGAAGAGATGGGTACCGAAAAAAATAGGACGGGGGTTACGGACAAGGAAGGGAGAAATTGCTGGAGAGTAAAATGAAAGCATCATACGTTACTTCAGTTTTTTTTTTTTTTTTCGTTCGGGCTGTGCAAAATAAAAGTTGCACTTGTGCGTATGCTATATTACGGCGTCGCAAGGCCCGGGTGCTACTGAACGCTTTTATTGGAAAGTATTTTTTTTTTTTTGAAATCCCGGACAAGCGGCTCGGAGTTAAAAAAAAATAGGAACTGGAAAAAAAAACAACCCTCTGTGGACACGGAGAAGACACGAGGAGGCTTCGAAAAATCTACAACGTATTTCTCTGACGAGTGCTGTTTCTGGTGCTACCTGGGGTCAGATCATGAACGTATCACATTGAGGTAGATAAACAAACGATAGTTCTTACACTTCGTCCCTAGCGTAAAAATTATTTCGCCAGATTGCTTTGATGGCTAAGGCGCGCGTCTGCAGCTCTGGTTCGTGGTCAGGAGTTAGATGTTTTTTTTTAACTCTAGGAGTCGTGCATTATGATTCAGTGCCTTTTAAATACGAGACGCCTCTGGACAAAGACGCGGTGCCAATAACCATGAAGCAACGCTGCAGATGTGCACGTAGGCACTGATACAAGTTAATACAAAATTCTGTTCAAAAACCACTGGCTCGTTAACGTACCGCTGAATAATATTGCGATTTGATCGCTACATCAGTTCATCATTCTGGATTGTGTCACTAAACGTGTTTGTAACTATGCCCGGGTTTAAGATTCCACTATTCCCATAATGTACAAATTCTTGGTTTTTAAGTCATAATATTTGTTATATAAATTAAAAATACGAAATGTGTTCAGATAGAACCAATTTTATGTTCACGTTTTTTTTTTACATTTTAGCGCTAAATTTGCATCACTTCTTAAATGCAATTCGTAAACAATGAGAGAAAAATATTAATAGCCTATACCATTTCTTCTCGGTGTTTATAAATTGAATTAAATGCATGAAGCAAATTTAGTGCAAAAATGTTAAATAGTATATACATTAAATTGGTTCTATCTGAATATATTAGTTTTACTTTCACTATAAAATAAATATTACGACGTAATAACCAAGAATTTGTACATCAGGGGTACAGTGAAATCTTAATCACTACACCGTGTTTGAACTGCAACACGGCCAGTGGTCAAGCATGGATATGTTTCAAGAGTAAGCGATGTTTTACCCGCCTATAAATCACGTGGTATGAGTAATTCACGGTAAAACATTGTATTGGCCACAACAAATTTTGTTTAAATATGAGCCACTGCAAATTACTTTGCCGCAAATAAATTTTTTGTTTAAAAGTTACTGTAATGGTGACAAAAATTGTGTTGTGGTTTGGATATTTTTTATAAAGATAGTTCTGTTATTATTTAACAGAAACTTTAATTGTTATGTTTTCCACAAAGAAACACGTTATATTCAAAGAAAATATTTTAAATACCAAATGTGACAACGTTAATTTTCCACATTTGCTTCACTGTAAGGCAAGATTTCTTTACTGTAAGATAATACCTTTGCGACAAGTTACTTTGCAGTGCATAATATTTTAATCCAACATTTTATTGTGGCAACGAATGGGTTTTTGCTGTGATTCCTACTATATACTTTGTTCCTCTGCTCTTACACGTTGCTGACAGGTCATTTTACCTGCCCATGCCAGTCTAGTGGTTACACAGAAAACTCAAAGAGTTGTATATAGACAGGAAGCTATATTTAGAGAAGATATTCTGCACAAGTTTGGTTCAGTGACTCAAGTACACATTTTCATCTCTGCTTCGTGTTCAATGATTGGTAGGAACCGCTGAGCATCGCGATAATATTTCTACACCAGCTTGTTTCAAAAGTCTCATGCACCTCTCCAATTCTGCTTCATTGATATTGGCAGCGTATCTTTGTGTTAAGCCGTTTCTCGTTTCACTGTACAAATTATAATATGGTTACTGCGACACCACACGTCTGATATTTTCAATAAAACGTAAAGACACGTGAGAGTTAAGGAAAAATAGGTAATCACTGACAATGAAACAGAGCTGCAAATATGCACATGAAGCGCTGAAATAATATGGTGCAGAAATATTTACACCGAAAATGTGTGTTCCCAAAGAATGCGTGTTTTAATTTGACTCTGTACTTACTGCTAATCACGTTATTGCAGTAACCTTATTCTGATTGGTACAGAAACATTTTTCCACGAAGACGTACTGTCAGTAACAATGAAACATAATTGAGGAGTTGGTTGGAATAAAGCCTTCAGTAAGGTAAGCCCTTTCTTCCGTCAAACAGTCTATCATGTTACACTACGCCCATAGAAGACGCAAACGTTTTTATAGATATCTCAATTCTTCACCAAGTAATGAATTTTTGTCTAGACCTATGTTGGTACCAACGTGCTATTAATACTTGATAATTTGTGTTTGACTGTGCTTGTAGTAAATATTATTAATTCGTGTAATGTAAATAACTAATGTTTATTGGTGTTAAGAGATGATCTTATGAGAGAGGCGTGAACTAAAGAAAAAACCCATCCCTCCAAAACTAACGTCTGCCATTATAACGTAATGCAATTATCATACAAAGGCCTTTACTTCAGAAATCTTCTGAATTGCAGTTGTGCACGTAAGGTATTGAAGAACGTTTATGCAGAAAGGTCAGGGGTCCTTATTTACACGCATTGCTTAGCACGGCTACTCTTGGAACACATCCACGCCTTGTCACTGAACAGGACGTCTTTCCACAACTCAGGGTGTTGTTATTCCTCTTCGTCAAATCGACCCGTCGATCATGTCGGGGGCGTTGGCGAAGCCTTTTGTCCTTACACTGGTGCGCGCTCAGCGACCGCCGGTCCCCCGCGGGGTTCGCCCACCTCTCCGTCCGGGGGTGGAGGCCAGAAAAAAAAAGAAAGATGGCCGCCGACTACACGGTGTGCGATCGCGTTCCCTTTGCATCCCCCGACCCCTGCCACCCCCTCGCAACGCCCAGCTTCCTCTATCTGCCCCGGGTCTGCCCGTCTCCCCTGTACCTACGCCAGCAGCCGTAGCAGCGACGCGCGCACGCAATCAATTATTCTACCAGATCGAATTTCACTCTTGCCTTATCATTCAAACTGCTCGTCTGAAAGCTGAGCATTCGGATTACCCGTCGTATGAAACGGGGCCCGTGAAGCTGGGAGAATTGAATTATTTGCTTTTCCACTCGCTGGAAATATTGATTCGGTTTTGGTTTATTGCTTCAGAATGCCGCCGTCGTCCCCTTACGTTGCCGTGTGCGGAACCTTGCAGTATTGCCGTGCTACGTGCATGAAAGGTAAACAAAAATAATAAACGAAATGTTGTCATGCCAGCAAATAGTACTTGATAACAGCGTCTATAGTACCGCAGTGGATACTCACACTCGGTATTTCCTTCGGTCCTTAATTCAGCTGAAAATTTCGCAGCATCCAAGTTTTAAAAAATGTCCTTGTTTTTTGTATATTTTTGGAAGTAACAGCCAGTGAAAAGTAGCATTTAACAGCAGGAATAAATAAATATACTTTCAGAGTGATATTTGGGTTAGGGTACCGCTACTTTACCATGTGCACAATACATATAATAGTATGCTATGAAATATAAATAGCATAGTGCATATTACTTCGTTTACATAAGTAAACTAACATCGCATACTATTAAATCACAGTACGCTTTTCTTAAACTCTTTAATATCCAACCATGGCCTTAGTTCGAAAAAATATGTACAACAATCGAATTTCTTATTTATCTAAGCATTTAAGGGGTAGGTAAAATGTTGAGTGAACGATTGGAATACTCAACCTTCGATAAAATCTAAACTACTCATCATAATTTGATTGGATTTTTTTGCCGAGTAGATATTCTAATAGCCGGCGTTTATTTATATAGCACTGGGCGACAGTATGCTTTGCTATCGAGTAAAAAATTTAAAACGGTATTTAGTAAAATAAGGGATTGAAATCACAAAATTCATAAAAATGAAAAACTAAACTTCAATTTTTATAATTTTTAGAACGATAGTATCTAAGACTCTAAAATAACCGAAATTCAAAAATATTTGCGTTTTGGTTAGTAAAATAATTTTTACAACCATTCTGAATGCTTGTACTTGAAACTTCTAATTTTCATATCTGAGGCCACATAAAACTCATAGTTAGATGTATTTTATATGAATGCTATGGCACAATAGAAGCGTGTTTTAAAATGACTAATTTTTTGACAGAAATGTATCTAATTCGTTTACAAGTATCGAAAATTTACGTAATATTTTAGTATGTATTGAAGTTGCAAAATTTTAAAAAATATTTTAACTATTTCTTAATTACTAAGACATTATTACAATTTAGACTTAATACGGATCCCTAGCTAGGCTGCATTTCTTGGTGGCGCACAAAACCGACAGAGCACTAAGGGTTCCACTGACCGGCGTATGTAATGCAGTATCACTTCTACATACAAGCAACTCAACTTGCGAGCAGTGCTTTACTATATCTATTTTTCTTTCGGACCTTTCAACAGTGACCATAATATTAATTTTCTTTGTAAGAAGTGTGGTTTAAAAGTCTAATGCATGATTCTGTATTTGTAGAATGTTTCAAAACAGGATGTTAATTTTCCAGCTTCGGCAGTCTGAAAATGCATCTTTAAGTCTTTCGAGGTTCTTGACATTGTGTAACTAATAAGCATATTGCATTTTGAAACTTATATCGAAATAGTTTACTGTGTGTTTTCTTAGATGTGCATGTGAAATGCAAGTTTTACCTAAAAAAAATTAATACTCGTAACTCTGTACATCACATATCGTGTGCAGGTACGGAGGTGCCCATAAAATTCTATGCTTAACTGAAACACATTGTTCAGCTCTATGTTAAGCAACTGTCTTGTTTACACTACAAACCAGTTGTAGTTACAAAATATTTATGAATATATTATAACCTTTATACAAACATTACGATTTTGTGATCCATAAATATATACATTTCAGATCTATATAAAAAAATTTCCTAGCTAGTCAACTCATATCTCGAGGTTTATCAGTGATGTGTCGACATGCAAAATATAACAGTAAACAGGAACTCTAATTTGGAAATCAATGTGATTATTTATTGTAAAACATATTTTTAATGTTTTATTGTTAAATGATTAATTAATTTAACGAACGTTTTCACATTAATAAATTTAAGAAACGCCTCCACAGTGTATGACAAATTTTGCTAAAATTCTTCCCAAGTTTACCTTTTAATTAACACAGTATCTAATAATGATAATTTTCTTAAAGAATACCCGGAAATATCAATTTCTTATAGTCAATGGCAGGTTAAACTATAACATAGTCAAATTTTGGGAAATATTGGTTTTCCTTATTGTAGTTAAAATGATTTAAAACTCTTATTCCAGAATAAATAAAGGTTACTAGTCTTCGAAATAGCAACCGTCGTACAGAGGGAGTTGCCTTACCTATTTTATTTATTACTGGTAGAAAACACAACTCTTGACGTACAGTTAATTAATAGCATCAAACTAAAATATAATACCTATGTTAAACAATAGAGAAAATTTACGTTAAAATATGATTTGAGTAATCAGTCTAAAGAAAGTGCATTTTATGATTTTTGTGCCAGCTACAATAATTTTCACCCGTGCAATCTTTTCAAGTCCTTTTTTAAGCAAAAGCAAAGTTTTCAATAATCCATGTTTTAAAATTTTAGGGGCTCTGACTTATTTATGAAAAGGATTTGTATACCAACACTGATTTAATTTAAATTATTCGATAATCGCGAAATGTTACATAATAAATATAGCTAATTAAGAAATATATAATTAACCTAAATGAACGCATATTCATTTACAGTACATTTTATATTTATATAGGTTTT
>PNEQ01110446.1:213225-269195 GCA_003012365.1 Medauroidea extradentata
TTTTTTTTTTTTTTTTTTTTTTTTTTTTTTTTTTTTTTTTTTTTTTTTTTTTTTTTTTTTTTTTTTTTTTTTTTTTTTTTTTTTTTTTTTTTTTTTTTGTAGCGGGTAAAATTCCGTTGAATAAATTACTACAAAATGCATCGCTAGACTAGTTTTCTACCAAAAGTTTTTCTGCGCTGTCTTCCGCGGCACCTTACAACGTTGAAATTTACTGCTTTGAACTTATGTATGTGCCAAAATTTCAAACTTATCATTTTCAACAAAATAAACGCAAACTTACAAATGTCATCCATTTAAGGAGTGACTGAGATCCGTTTAATTGGTTGTTGAGTTGGTGGTAATTTCCACAAATGTATGGATGATAGAGGACACCGTTCATAATGGTTTCACCTCGTACACCTAAATAACAGCAAATGTTTTGTTTATACTTCTGCTACAATGATGCTAATATTTCGTTTACGTTCCTTCGAAGAAACATGCTCCTCTTAAACCGTAGTGAGAGTTACTGATTGTATCATTTGAGTTATATAATGTACAGTGTAATATTATTTACTTAGGATTCTTTCCAATCCATATCTAGCGTTTTGGTACATGAATAAATGGGCACATCAAAAGTTACATATTCCATAGCAGTTATACATTATATTTTACTATTGCAGTGCTGTTAGTAAAAATAACTCATAAAAGTCCCTTTTTTTAGATTTTCCATTCATACTTGCTCAACCTACAAAATAAAATGCCATTGAGCATACAAAATAACAGGGTAAATTTCTGTTGATAGGCTTAGCATAAGTTGAAACGTTAATAATATTCTATATAATTTTTTTGCAGCGACTATAAAATGTAACCACAGCAAAAATATTCATGTTGACTAAAAATGTTTTTTTTTGCCACTACAAATTAGTTTACATGTAATATCACTATCGTATTTGTTAACACTCTATATATTTATTTATTTCACTATACTCGATTTTTTTAATTTTCGTATAAAAAAGTGTTTGCCATTAACACAACCATTTTTTTTGCCATAATTTCTGAACAATCTTTTTTCTCACACATTGTACAAATTTGCTTCTTAACAGCTAATTTACCTTAAATAAAGGCAATAAGACAAACTAGATTACCAAATGCGAGCTTTCCTCTCCGTCCGCGTCACTGTGAACGATTTTTTCACGGCAAAAATAATTTATTCACTCTGTAATCAAGCAAAAGTCTTAAACAGTTAGGCCTATTGTTACTAAGTTAACGTACATAAATACGAGGTGAGTTCGTTATTGTAATTCATACACTAACTGGTATAACATTCTCTTTAACGTTTTTTTATATATTTTTTCTAGTGTTGAAAGGATTTAACAGAGTTTTTACACTTGTGCGATTTTAGTTTTACAGGTGTATATGTAGATACATAAACATTTTTTCAGTCAAATATTCTTAGTAATTTAAGATTCTGTTTTATGTGTTTTATTTTGATACAAATCTACTGTTTCCTGCGCACTGTAAGCGTGTCTTTATAATGTTAAGTCACATTTACACTGATAGTTGCTTTTCATAGCATGTTACAGTTATTGTTATATAATTATTATTCTTGGATATGTCTACATTGCTTGTGACTCAATTCTATTTAAAAAATTACAATATTTTCTATCGTACAGTATTATATGTATCAACTATTATTTATTTATTTTTTCTTATCTAACAGTTTTATCTTATAGTATCCCGCCGATAAACAAATATAAAAAAGTCATACATCTGTGCATGTGACATCTTGCACGTATCACGCGAACAATCGCCCAAGAAAAGAGACATTTTAAAAGTATTTAACTTGAAAATTGTCATTTAGAATTGTAAATCATCGTCTAAAAACTGGTAAAAGTATTATAAATTTGTGTTGTACAGAAAGCATGTAATAACATGTTACTGCCGATGTTATTCTGAAGATAATTTTCAAACTTTTCAAAATCGATTTGGTTTAATGTTTTCAAATACTACTTAAATTTTGTGCGTTCAATCAATGTAGTTTTGTTTTTAAGTATAGAGATTATTTATTGCAAGTAACTGTTGCATATACGGGACATTTTATTTGGCCTAGCGACCAATGAATTCACAATAATAATATTTGCTTTGCATATTACTTACTTCCAAATGTGGATGATTTTTAATAAGTTTTGATTGTAGGATAATTTATTGATTAAAATTTGATATTAAATAAAAATATGTATTTTACATATTATTTTTCGTTAAAGAACAAACTATATATGTATATATATGTATATATATATGTATATAAAGCACAGCTCTATAAATTTAAATTACTATCAAGTAATGAACTGCACATTTTTACATCTATAAATATACAAATGTTTTATTCATAATCCTCATGTTATTATTTTTCTAGAGACCTTATGTGTTATTGTCAAGAAAGTTCACATATTCAACTGCGCAAAGTAATTTTTTTCTCTTTTTCAAGACAACGATCTTTCGGTTGTCCAGAAAACCCTATTTATACTCTAAATAGTCGTACAAATTTAGCGTTGCTGTAAATATGTAAAGAGAAAATACTTTAATTACAAGCTATTCAGTTGATTTTACAACATATTTAACTTATCCTTAAATATTCACAGAATAAATATTATAAAGTACTATGACGTTTATGATCAATGCTTGTTAAAGTATCGTAAGATAGTTTACATTAATTTACTCGTTACTGGTTAAATTTGTATTAATAATTTGTACGCTTAGCCTTGCCATTTTTGCAGCCGAAGTACAGAGATATATTTTATATATAGTAATAATAAATGATTTTTCAGCCGTTTGATTAAAGTTTCCTATAACATCTGCCAATTCATATAACATATTCAAGACAAAATTTCTTTTTTTTTTACATTGAGATATGTTTACACGTTCGCGCGTGCTCTTACATGCAAGCACACACACGCATATACCAACACTCATGTTATCTTTAGAGATATGCGATTCCCTTGTGTTCTTTATAAAGACTGCAAGCAGCCAAGAAAACACGTTAATGAATATTGTTTTAAACAAACATCTAAACCGCACGCTGCAGAAAGGCAACGTGTCTACTTTTCATAATGTTGCATAAAGTGAACTTGTCCTGGACTTGTCTCCTACCTGCAGTACACGGACAATATTGAAGGCAGTGCCAGACCTATGTTATCGTGCGCACATGTTTCCCTTCTGTGGTACATGATACGTTGACCCATTCACAACTGAAAAGGTAAATGTGAGAATGTTGGACTTGTTGCCTTTCTGCAGTATGTTGTTTGTTTGGATTTCTATACAGTTGAATTTCAGGAAGAAAGTACGAGGTTGTCCAATTGTTATTTATCAGTTACCAAAGATAGGCACCAAGTTAAAATAATTTACATATTTATGGGC
Source organism: Medauroidea extradentata (assembly GCA_003012365.1). NCBI lineage: Eukaryota > Metazoa > Arthropoda > Insecta > Phasmatodea > Phasmatidae > Medauroidea > Medauroidea extradentata. Next base: position 216,622 of record PNEQ01110446.1, read on the forward strand.
TAGATATATTTACTGTACTGTATTAAATAAATTTATTCATTAGTCGTATTGTTCCTTTATATGCGGTTATAGAGAAACGTTCACTAGTAATTTACTTACGGGCATTTAGAATGCAGTGTTTAAAATTTGTTTTTACAGCGTGTTTTTTCTAACTAACGAAATTAAATTTCCTAATTCAGAATACCTATTACAACAAGAAACTTACAAATAGCACAGAATTCTTAAGCACTAGTGTATGTATAACAACGGCGGATTGCAAAAGTTAGTGCCTAAGAAAACACACCGGCCAAAGCAGTGTTGTGTAAAAATCTAGTTCCTTTGGTTCAAATACACTGACCAGTACAGTATTTTAATCACTATCTCAAAAATACAACACCACAGAATTTCTATAAAAGCAAAAACAAGTTAATGATTAATTTGGCCACACATAAAAAAAAAATACTTTTAAAAAATTGAAACTAGTATTTCTTCGTAATTTTGCAAAAAAAAATTGTCAACTTAACAGGAATTGCTTTGAAATACACAAATATACGCATATTTACAAACTTCGTGTATATTTATAATCAAGTTTTATTCATACAACATAATTCGTGTACATATTACAACAATTATCTGAAGAGAAACAAAAAAATTGGCAACCAGTTTTGCAAGAATTTTTATGTAAATGTATAAAATATTTCGTGATGCGGGACTGGCCTTCGATGAATAATTTGATTCTCATCAAACAAGTTACTCATGAAAATGTATCCCTGTACTGCCATCAGGTATTTCGAGAATTTATTTTTCGAATACATTATTTATTGCGACGTTCATTTTGTAGTGCCTAGACTGATGAAAGTTTGGCATTAGTTTACAAGTTTTTTTTTTTTTTAACATGCGATATTTTTTACCATACACCGACCAATTTTTCATTTCTGTAACACAAAACTATAAATAGTGGTTAAGTAAACATACGAATTTCAAGTTCAGTTAGTTTATATTTTTCCCTAAATTCACTCAGATTCAAACTGTTAAACAATAAATAATTTTTGACACAGCTGCAAATATTTGTTTGAAATGCGTAAACATTTGGCAACTCAATAACATCTTTAAAACTTATACTATGGTATAGTATTGTACAGTGTGACGCGTTATAAATCCGGAAATTATTATGCCAATAATTAGTACTTAATTCAATTTTTTTATCCACGTATGCACTGTATGTAATTTCCAATTTTTTTTACAAAGTATATTATACCGGTCCCGACTTTCCAACAAGGCATTAGAACAAAAGTAATATGCTACTTATTAATTAGCTATTAAGTATAGTCGAAAAGAATTTTATGAAACTCATTATTATTGTTTAGTAAGGTAAATATCGTAGAATTATTCACTCAAAGTGATAATTTCAATACATACAAATGTGGGACATTTTTAATGTTTCAAATGAACTTTAAACTGTAAAAATTATTAAGGAGTAATGTATATATTTGCAAAATACGAGATATAACGAGATGCGAAATCTGTCTAAGCCGCGTTTAGAATCAGAGATGACAATATTTCTAAGACACTCGAGACCCTCGATTTAATGAAACAGAGAATGTTCAATTCTAAAAATGTTGTCTATATTTATATGACCATTCTTAGAATAAAATTAATTTTAACATTTTTTTTTTTAATTCGGAGGTAATGTTTAGTTGAATTTGCTAAACCGTTTCCTAAATAAAATCACTAAAGTAGAATATATCAGCGATATTATCTTAATTTTAGCAATAAAACATACGATTCTCAATCAATAAAACAATGAAACGAAAATAAATGGTTGTTAGAGAATGTAACTTTATAAAACACTGAGAGAATCTAAAAATAAAATTTGTATCACGGAACTATTGTTCAAAAAGGAAATTCTGAGAAACAACGTGACTTTATGGAATAGACAGAAAAATTAATGACATATTTTTTAATAAAAATTTCACAATGTTGTTAAAATTTATTTCTAAAACATAATGTTATTCGAAAACCGGAACATCCTCACGCGCGTAGCATATATCAAATTCTTAGACTTCTTGGGCATTTTCCAATTTTGCTTTTTTGCGTTGCAACTTGGAACTAATTTCGATCTCTTGTTTCTATCCTGTTCTGTTGTCCAAAACTTTACGAATTGTTGAAGGAAATTGTTGTACGTATATTTAAATGTTTGACAGGACACATAATTTCGTTGTAATGATTTCAGTCTCTTCAGTGCTACTGACATTCCGTATCTGAACTGGGGGGGGGGGGGGTGATAGAAAGATTATATTGACTTAAATTTTAGCCTTAAATTTTTGCAACGAATATTTTTTTAGGGTCATCAAAGCCCACGTGGTTGACAACTGTGTCATTTGACGTCAACACGGCAGTTAAAACCTTTCATTCTACAGATTTTTTAATAAAGTGACAGAAAAGTCACGTCACTGCTTCTTGCTTTGTGGTTGTATTCATTGAAATTTTTTTTCTGCGCAATGTTTATTCAGCCAAAACAAGACGTCACCTTTTTTATACTCGCTGACACTGGACATGTCTAATCTTATTTTAACAACGTAATAGTCGAACGCCAGAAACCATTCTGTGGTGTCCTGTTAGTCGTGTTGTCAGTAGCAAAATACACACGTTAACGAAATTTCTGTTAACGGCATGATTTGTCTTTTAGTGAAAATAGCTTGGCATATGTATACACATTGGAGCAGTTTTACAAATTGCTTTACGACTACTGTATATTAACGAAGAACCAGAAATCTACCAGTCGAATTCCAGGATTAACACGTTCACAGAATATTTCATTCAGTGACGTAACTGCCGTACTTGACGTCAACATTTCTGAAACTGTTGTAACTTATTGTTAGTACGATACCGAATCAATCAGAATTATCATTAATTTTGGGGAAGAGCAAAATAATACGAAGTATCTGCAAATGTTTCAATCTTGTGATATGCTAAGTATCAACGTTTTTGAGCTCTAATATTTTACTAGCGAAGACACACAAAAATTATATATAATTGTGATCACACCGTAAGATATTGTCATCAACGAGAAACCGTGTCACATTTTTTATGATAGTCTGATTAAGAGTTACATAATTTTATAAGTAATTCGCAACACCCTCGTGTCGTGTCTGGCTATTCCGGTTACATTAAACTAAAATTCGTGACACAATGCTGAGAAGGGTTTTACTTATGCGTTTATTTGAAATTGTTTCCCTCCACTACATCAGTCTGTACCTGATACATATACATATATAGGACCATTTTGGACACGCGCACAAATACACACATATATACATATATGTTTTATTTTAAGTATTATTTAGTTTCTAATTTAAAAATAGATAATTTTTTGCAATATTTTTTGTACATATTTGATTACTTAAATGTTTGGTAACGTAAAAACTACGTTGGTGACAGACTTCAAATGTGTTTGCTGTTACTGATTTTTGCTCACAATTTGATTGACAATGAGTGTAACTAGTTTTACGGCTATTCGGTTCCCCAATCTCTTATTGTGTGTATCAGTTGTTAAATACACAATTTATATTATTTTTCAACGGTACTTACCATTATTTGTTTCATGTAATTCGCTAATAGTTTGAAGGCTGTACACTTATAAAATGTACAATACAAATTAAAAATAGTATCTCACTTTTATTGGTGTTTGCTTTAAATAAATAGACTTCAAAAATATTTTTCTATTTGACGTGTGATATTCGACGGTTTGCCCCAGATTCCATTGGATAACATATTAACTCAATAATAACTGTCTCGAAAAACCACTATTTCTCAAATGTTATCTAATATGTAAAATATTAGACACTTTAAAAATAGAAATCTTCTAGAATGTAAGAACAATTCAGACATGAAGTTTAGTTATAATCCGAGGAAGTGCGAAGAACATAAATTCTTAACTGTGTAACAATCACAAACAATTGCGTGAAGGACGAGAAAATTAATTTAATGTAATTAATTTTTGAATATAGTAGATAATATCAGATAAGATGAATAAAAATATGCAAAGTATGTTACAGGAAACATTTATTTCCACAGAATGTAATGTAAAGTAGAATTGTATGATTCTGAATACATGTTATCAACAAATTCAGCTCATGCAAGTTAAACCTGCAGATATTACTCAGCAGAAACGTGGCAGTGTGTAGTAAGGAAGCTAACTGTTTTGAATGCTACTACAGTCGTAAGAAATATTGGAACTTTTACTGTCAATATTATGCTTTTACAAATATTCCATGTTACTTATATCGGCTATGATCCATGCCGTAATAAAACATTGATTTTTGTATTATTTTATTTTGTACACATTTAGTCAACAAATGAAAGAAATAATGACAAAAGAGTATTCTTTACTTACCTGCGTAATCGTATATGTGAACCAAGAAAGTAAAGTTAAACTACTTATGGCATATGCAAACTGCATATCTGCGGATTATTGCCTAAATGCATAAATGATATACTCTGGATTATTCCTGTTTAAAACTAAGTTATAGTACATATTTTTAAATTAATGCCTAAAAGAATGCCATTTAAGTATATTTTCTAAATGTGTATCTACTGTTTCACAAAAAAAATCATCACTGCATATTCAGTAGTCCTACTTGCGTTTGATAGAAAATTTAGTTTCGTGTGAAATTAGACCTCGGACACAATACTTAATAACATTCCTCTGCCTTATCGAAAACAATTTAACGTTCTGCATTTTCCGGTTTATTTTATCAATAATACTTTTATTTTAAAAACTTCCAAAAGTGATTCACGCAATATCGTGATAAGAATTTTAGACTCTTTCCGACCAACAGTTTAGGCCTACTAAAATATATGATAGTAGGTTTATACAATGACTTTTAGCTTCTCGCTTTAATTTTTTTATTCGCGTGTGGGAATCATGCAGGACGATTCCGCTAGTCAGTTGGTTTTATCGGGGATCTCCCTGTTTCCCCCGCCCCTTCATTACTGTACCACTCCATACTCACATCATGTCACCCCCAACTAACGCTAAATACCACGATGTTAAGTGCTGACCAAAATCTCTTCACTTCATTTACATTTTTGAAAATTCTAATGTTAAATTATGTGTATTTATTTTTAGAATAATATTAGTGTAATGTGGTGACACATATTCTAAGCTTTAAGTATAAAATATGGGTTCGATAACTTTTCATAATTTCGTTTAGGAGAATCATTAACAACGGAACGTTGTATGACACAGTAGCCATTGTAAATAATTATAAAATTTATTCTATGAACTTTTATTCATTTTATCTTTGAACTTCAAAACGATTTACGAACATGTATAGGTTATTCGGGATAAAGTGACAACTTTTGAAACCCTAGTTTTATTTTTACTTGCAGATTATTTACAGTTTCCGGTCACTTTTTACATGGACAAACACCCTTAAAGTGTTCAAGTGGGGAAAAATCATTATTTATATATTTGTATAAAATAGGGTTAGTTTCGTAGACATTACATGAGTCTACATTTACCTCTTACGAAAATAAGTTAGCTCAGCCAGTTTTCTCATTACGGGATTTCTAAGTAAATGTGCATATTTTTACTTCATACAAATCTTGAAAGCCAGTTAACATAATGAACTGAATAAAATCACATCAAATCTACATGTCACGGTCTAGAGCTTGAATCATATATAAACCCATAATAAAATATTTTTGTATTTGAAAAATTGTATAAAAAATTAGGAAATTTTTGAAATTTTTTTAAATACATTTTTTAATTGGCTTTATATGCTTCGAGCCATAGAGCGTAACATTTAGTTTTGACGTAATTTGTTCCATTTTGTGTGTTTACTAGTTTTTATGTTTTGTATGAAGTAAAAAATTAGCTAATTTTACTTTGAAATGCCACTATGGGAAAACTGGCTGAGATTTTTTTTTTCGTAAGAGTAAGTAATGTCTATAAAACTAACACTATTTTATACAAACATAAAGTTGTAATTTTCCGCACTTGAACACAAAGGGGGCGGATTCACTAAAAATTTTAATTGTTTAAATTTTTTTATTTGTGCGAGGTATGGTTTGTTTTGTAGGCATATACTGTAACTATTTATTAGTATAACGAAATTTTTTAGCTTTCATAGTTTTTGTATTATGCTATACCATATTAAAGTCAAAATTTCCTAAAAATTGTTTTATGCATTAAAGGAAAACCAACTTACTAACCGAAAAGAAAAAATTCTCACTGATGAACAGTTCTATGGACTATGACATGAAATGTATAAAAACCACATTTTTATTTTGGTTTTAAAAAATAATTTTTAAAAAATTAGAGAATTTTTTATTTAAATTCATTATTTTTCTAAATAAAAATAAGTAAATGCTGTTTCTAAACGTGTAGTGTCATAGTCCTTTGCACTGTTCTTCAGTGTGATTTTTTTTTATTTCGGTAAGTAAGTTGGTTATCCTTTAATGCACAAAACCAATTTTTTGCAAATTTTGACTTAACATAGTGTAACACAAAAACTACGAAATTTAAAAAATTTTCGTTACAGTAAAAAATAGTCTCAATGCGTGCTTACAAAGCAAACCATAACTTGTACAAATAAAAAACAATTTAAACAATTAAAATTTTCAGTTACCCGCCCTCTTAATAACAATTAATGTGAATGGATTGTACTGTACTCAGAAGTTTACTTTTGAGGTCACAATAACTGTTTTTTTTTTAATTATTTTTTAAAACACTGCGGTCATCAAGAACGCTCACTTTATCGCGAACCACCTATAACAACGTTCACTCTTTTTTTTTTAATTATTATTAGTGAGAAATATGTGGTAATTATTAATATTATAAATAACTCTATTACACATTCTGTTACGTACAAAATTAATGATTCACGTCTGTAAAATACTGCCTTTATTATTTATTACGAACTCAAGTCAGAAAAAAAACTGCGCTACTTCTATAAATCTCGCTGTCAATTTTGAAAAGGAAAAAAAAATTGCGTTCGTAGCAAAAACTTTTGTGGTGTGAACAAGATCTGCTCTGTTGGTCCGTGTTGGAGGAGCGACATGGCATGACTGAGTGCAAAATCTGCGTTTTTCGGTGAATGAAACTGCGTTGAGTCTACCGTGACCGCGCCACATTCAAACGCAACGACTGTTATCGATAGCAAACAGACGACCGTCACATGTTCGCATCACTTCTTGTCGAGGTCTTACAGCTTGATATCATTTTATAGAGGTGGCTTTGATACGACAACAAATATGTTGGTGTATCCTAGGAGTTATTGGTAACAGTGTTTAAATTTAGTAAACGTTAGTTCGCTAATGCATTCTTACACTATCAAACCGAAATAAATACACGACACATAATCTTCAAACAAACGCTATTACTTTTATATTACGTGCTGCGTAATCAACAGAAATCTTTTCAGAGTAATCGTAAAATACATTTAAATTTCTTCATAAAATCCATAAAGTAGCATCAAAGAGGGATTCAGAGTCTGTACGTATTTACTTCAACTGTGTAATGACACACACATCAAAACACATCTCACCGGCATTCTCTATCACCTTCTAAAATATAAGATTTTATTTTAAAGGCATCCTTTAGACAGTGCTGGTAACTAAATGTCACAAACCTAACTCTAGAATCAACAGCCAGTAAAATATTCCTGTGTTCTTACTCAGATGAGCGACGGCGATGGTGTAGAGTTTTCTTAGTTACAAGTATAATTTTAATTTAAACTAAGAAGTACAGTAAAAATGATTTATCGCATTATGTTTACGATATAACAATATACCGGATAACGAAGGCTTACTTTACACATTACAGTGTGTTATGGTGAACCCTCTTTGATAAAGAAAGGACGTACGAAGAATATGATTAAAATAAGTTATTAGTATTGTTTTCTTTACATCCCCCTAAAATATTTTACCAGCCGCCGTATTCGATTGAATTGTTCTCGTTTTCATTAAGGTTTTTAGCCATTTTACTTGCACCATCCCTCGTTTGTTTATCCACCAAATATGCAGTTTTCTTATTTTCTGGAGATATCAATTATTTTACCCGTTATTTTGTGTGCACTCTTATCATATACCTAATAATGTTTTTTGTATAATTTATTTCACTATGGATGATCTGTGAATTACAACAATCAGTTGCAATGACGTAAGTTGCATTAAATGTTTCAGAGTCTAAACACCCGTGTGTCACACTACTTTAGTTGTACACCACATGAAATAGAAAACATCTTAAAATGCCTCCCTTAATATTGAACAAAAATATAACATATTAGTACATGCTGCACACATCAGAGAGAAAAGAACTATTTATTCCGTTCGAACACGGCAAAAGCAGTTACGCTATTTGGAATTACATTCTCTATTAAACTACACAATTTCTAATATGTATACATTTCCATATACAATGATATATATTTATATAGTTTTATATTTACATATATATTTAAATATTACAATACTATATTTTACAACAAAAAAGTTTAGTCGTTAAGAAAGAGATGTTTGAAAACTTTGCATTGCTAATTGGTGACTGAAGAAATATCGACAATCCGTAATAATCATTCGATACTTCTTCATTAATAACTGCAGTGAACCATTGTTATTTGGTCTCCCGTCCATTAACTGGACATATGACGAAGTGTTCGTTGCAAATTCAGCGTGTTTGTATTTGTTTTAACTTGCAAGCATCACTAAAATATTTACTAAAAGTGTTTTGTAACGCTAAATAAATATTTACTTGATCTCACAATATATTTTGTTGTATAAGCAATAAAAGCCACAAAACAGATTTTATTGAGAAAAAAATATATGACAAGCTGAATTACAAAATAAGCGAGACTTTCATCTGGTAGTAATATTATAGATTGGCGACATGTAAAAATTTGTTTGCAGATGTAACGATATAAATTATGTTGGTCCAACCGAACATTTATTATCATTCTCACATCGAGAGTTAATATGAGTTTTATTTGAAAATCAGAAGAAAAAAACTATTTTTAAAGTATATATCATTGTGTACTAAAGCAGTGTAAATAGTATCACTAATATAATTTTGGCCAAAAACAAATAAAATGTGTAAAAATTGAAAATGTAGTCTGTGATAAATTAACGCGACTGAACAAGGCATATACTCCCTGTAAGGATTGATATATTAAAACCTTCAGTCGCATGAAATGTCCACAAGGCTACTGGATGTTGCTTTAATTTTTTTATTTATGGCTCAACTTCGTGCACAGAAATACATTTATGTGGTTTAATGACCAAATATAACAACCTAGGCCAACAATATTACTTGCATTCAGCAACAGAAAACTTAATTTTAACTAATCAAACAAATTAGTTGTCTGCATCATTTATGTTTTGTTGTACTTACGGAAAACCTTCCTCCTCAGTGTGGAAGAATATTTGGTTTGAATATAATCTAAATAGCCTACCGCAAGTTTTAAAGTATTTAACCGTAAGTCTTCAATTATGTAAACGCTGAACGATAATAAAGTACAAATTCGGAAGATTCGCTACATTGATAATTAATTTCTAAACTGATTAAGCCCAACTTGTATGGAAGAATTTAAAAAATAAATTATTTAATTTTTGCTTTTAAAACCCACTGCTTGGTAAAAGCGTAAAACAATTTCTTGAGGCACCATATGTTTACACCACTCGACACTTAAATATGAGATTTTCAAAAATTTGCACGTTTTACTTTGATAAGTATGAAGAATTCTTGGTATTGAGTAACAATTTAACTTACACTAGAAGGAAAGTACGTTGGTAAAAAAACTATCATTTTGTACAAAAAAACTCGTATAGGTTACAGTATTTTTGTTTGAGATCATCCAGTAAAGAAAAGAAGTAGGTATCTCGCTAACTGAACAAAAACTAGTGGGCAAAAATTTTATTATTTATTCGTCAGAGTCAACGCAAACGTGATAAAGAATTTGTCTTCAACTAAATGTACATCCTCGCCATATTTTGTCACTTTTATTCATTTTAAAATGTTTCATTTCAATACGTGTTTTTATTTTTAGATCTGAGTGCTGTGAATCCCACTACGATCCTACAGTAAAAAGTTGCTTTGGGAAATGTATTTTTGTCAAGCATTAGTTAAACATGTGGCAGAGTTGACAGCGAATAAGGTAACAAGTTAAGATTCAGTATTTATAAACATTTATACATTTCGTCTTCCAACCGAAACAATATTTAAATAACTGCCTACTAGACAATATTGTAGTCAGCACGTCTCAACTGCTATATAGGACAGTGTTAATAGCTGAATAAGAGACGGCATCTGTCTGTAGTGAAACTTCTCTGTGATAGTTAAGTTATAACTTGAGTAATTTACACATCTGGTTAGGCATTTGAAATTTTCTGGTGGTCGTTTGCTCATTTTTAAAACCGTGGTTATCGTCTTTTTCTAGGAGTTAATGTGAATCATTCCACCCAACGCTACAAAAAAATTTTTTCCACTTAATTAGCACTAGCAATCCACTAATGCTGTGAAATTACTGAGAACGAATTTTTTGTTTTGTAGTTAGCCAGCTTTAACTGTGATGTGTACGGAAGGAAACTATTTTATTTGTAAGGTAAACGCAAATATGACAAAGTTAACTAGTCATAACACTACAGCCCGAAATGTATTACTCGCCGTCGATGGTACATGTGAAAACAACACAATATTTACACATACACAGATATGTGTAAACATAAATATATATGTGTGTGTAGGTGTGTGTGTGTGAATCATAAATCCCAATCGCAAGAAAACTTAATGAAAACATCATGTAACAAGTATGTAACACCTGGACCAAATCATCATGCGTTTAAATATAACGTGTTGAATGTCGTGATAAACTATTTACTTAACCGAATTTTACGTAAACCGCGGAAACTGTAGCTTAAATACGCATGATCTAATAGGAGCGTGAAATCCTCAGACAGAAGAAATAAACTAATTAAAATTGACAGTACATCTAAAACACTGTTGCTAATCATTGCACGGAAAAAAATATTTTGTGACAACTACTAAATATTTTGTTATTATTTACCCTGGCAAATATTTTTGTGTTCACCTAAAAAAACATATTGTCACCACTAAAATGTTGTGGTGGCCAAAAATAATTTTGTTTTCTTCACAATACAATTTTGCAGGAAAGAATTTCTACAAAAAAAAATTTCTTTTATATATAATTCAAAACCGTATTCTCGTAAGGGATGATACAGAACATCTTGATGACGTCACTGTCTGCTGCAGCCAGTTGAAGGGTACTATGACAGGTTCGCTGTAGAACGGACGCTGAGCGATCTCGTAGTTGAGAGAGGCGGCGCCTGGCAGAGATATGCGCCGGGACGCCGGGCGCCCAGCTGCGGCACTCACGTCTAGTCCAGCGCCGCTCTCAACATATGTATGTCGACACATACACGTGGAACTAGGTTTGCACACTGGTGTCACCTTAACATAGTGGTAAATAGGTACTCTTATTAAGGTGTGGTAAGTTGGTAACTGCTCTTATAAGTAGAGTGTTTACAAACATATTTAAAAAGCAGAATTATCGCGTATACACGACCCTGATATAAAAACTTAAGTCCGTTAAAATCTGTCCAACACTGATGGCACGATTAGTCATACACTATTTTCCAATTATGAATGTATTCACACATTTTCAGTCATAAGGTAATGCGTAGGCAAAAAACGGCGACTGACTAATGCCGAAGGTATGTGTACAGTGTTAAAGCGTTATAGTAATATTTTTAGAAACTTCGATTAAAATATTGTTACGATTTCGCTTTAAAAAAACTTCCTGATTATAACTGGCAGTTCCCATATACAATATGGTTGCTTGTGCTTGTAACTAGAGCATAGCATAGAATTACTATGGTTACTGTACATGTCTGGTAACATCAGTACATTTGTATGTTACCTATAAATATATAGGAACACTACTTTGATGTACAGGGAACAATTTTACCATACTTGCGTTCTTAACACTCCTCTACATCAGTGTGATAAATTTACAAATTAATTTTTATTGCAGTGTATAAATGTAAAATTTAACACGCTTTTTGAGGCACCGCCTTAAGGATGTTCAAGTGTCAAATCATTAATTCAAAGCTTTGAGGATACTGTATCGCGTCATGATATGGCATCAGGGGTAACTTGATAAGTAACACCCAGTAATTTACAAAATAAAATTAAAATCGTGTTCGTTACCGTAAACAAGGCGATCATATTTTGAAACTTCTTTTGCGTATAATAAAGTAATACTCAAAGTCAAAGCAGTGTCGGTTATAACTGTTGATTTGCGTCAAGTCTTTGACTCTGAACTGTATTTAATTTAAAACTTTATTAAATTTAGTCTGGTCAGTTTTACGTCTCCACAACAACGAGGTCATTAGAGACGGTGTGACAACTTACATAACGGCAGGGGATATGAGAAGATTCGGCCATGGCCGTAGTTAAGGAGTTATCCCAGCGTGTTACTGAAGCGATTTTAAGAAAGCACGGCAAACCGAAATCGAAATGGCCGAAGCAGGGAATTAAACTCCATGTCTTCCAAATACGACTTCAAAGTGTTACCGTTTCCCTACCTCGCTGGGTAGATTTTATTTGAAAATGAAAGTTTAAAAACAGATGAGACAAATAGCAAGTTCCAAATTAAATGTTTTCACGTCACTCTCATATGACCAGTAATTATGTTTTGTAAGCAGCTAAACGTATGATTTTTTCAAAATATTAATATTTAAGTAATTAAAATGTATGTGTGATAGTATTCCTTTTATTTGTTTTTCAAGTAATTTTCTTCCAGATTCATGTATATAATATTATTGTTTTAAATGACGTGATAAAATATGGAACATGTTTTAATAACATAAAAGTTATTACATACTACAGAAAATCCTTACGATGACATATGTGTTAAGAATTTCTGTGTTTCCAACGAAATTTATTTCTTTACCGTACGCTAAAATAGTAAAAGGTACAAAATGCATTTCAAACTAAAAGTCATTTTCTACTATGTGTGTGTTTATATATATATATGTATATATATATATATATATATATATATATATATATATATATATATATATATATATATATATATATATATATACACACACACACACACACACACACACAGAATTTTAAAATGCCTGAAGTTTATTGTTCAAGGTTATCCAAGAGGTGGTTAAGTTGCCGAAAATAACGTTTTGCTTTGGTATTTGTATCAAACTTCAAACTTCTCACACTGACAAAATCGTAAGCGTAAATTATAATAACGTAATAACATACAAATATTTAGGCTGTTTAACACTATTAAAACACTGTATTTAAAAAAGTAGGCTATTAATGTTGTGCCTTATACTAGCGTAAAGTGCCCTAGTTGAATAAATTATGTTTCAAAGTAACTAATAAAACAACACGATATAAATAATACAAATATAATAATTAATGAATTTAATTAAAATTTCATAAAAATGTAAATTAATAAATTTAAAAAAAACATTTACAAATAACAGTATTTTTAATTTTATATAATATTGTATAGAAATCACAATGTTACTGTCCTATGACAACGAATAAGAATAATTTATTGTCATTTATTTAATATTTTATTTTGAACTAAATAACTCAATATCACGAAACAAATATAAACATAAACACGACTTGGAAATGGGCTTTTTTTGTTTCTATCTGTGTGGGCATATAAACAGCCATCATGTATTAATTTTGATTTATGTATGAAAATATTGTAGGTTGTTATTTAACGAGCCAGCCTTTTTTTTTTTTTGTATTATTGTTTATGTTCATATATCAGAAATATTTGGAAAAAATTGGCGCAGCAATACACACGAAGCAAAATTAAATTTTGGTCCACATTTACAGTATAATAGTTCTTGCTATCATAGCGCTATATGCATTGTGTAAAAATTTAACTTGGAAAAAGATATATGTAATGTAGAAGAAAGTAATTAACAGTATCACGAAAAAAAAAATGTTATTGTTTCATAGTATCTGGGAATATAACCGTATTTATTTCCGGTAACACTAATTCAGACAATTTTTAAAAAGCAATTTTACAGACACAGCGATTGTCTTGTTTATTGCTGACAATAAATTGTAAATAAATCAAATAAATTATAATTTCAGCTATTACTTTCTAATATTTTTAAAATAATTTGTTGTAAATAATGTCCTAGTAAGAGTTACGCAAACTTAAATTCCTAGACAATTGATGTGTGTGCGTGTATATATATATTTTTTCTATTTCCTAATAGTGCATAATCAATCTATGCCATAAATTGTATGTTGTATTAAAATTTTATGTTATTGTTTACAATGTATAAAGAAGTACTGTATATGTACTGCTAAAAGATGTCGTGCATGAAGCACGATAGGATTTTTAGTACACTTGATTCCAAAATGCTTCGTCATTATTATCTATGCTTAAAATATACTCGTTGTTACATCAAATTACCGGTTTATTAAAAATTACCTCAAACAGGCTAGATAAGAATTTCATACGGAACAGAGCTCTCATACCAAATATTTAGCTTAAACAATGACCCGGGAACTGATTAAATAGTACAACTCACATGGACGTAAGTTATGGTTCATTTCATAATGCTTAATATCATGCCACTGTGCTACTTTACGACTGCCCAATAAATAATAATGGCAGTAAGAACATAATAGCAATTGCGGGATATTGAGGACTTCGGTCCACTAACCTTCTTCAAGTTAAAAGCCATATTCTACAACATCGGTTGCACCCTTAAAAATTATAGGAATAATGTAGGAAAAAATTAGAAAAATTTGTGATAATTAGGAAAAAAACGCGTTTACCGAGGGCAAAATATTTAACTTTTGGCAGATGCAGTAGACTATATCTTATTTGCGACTTCGTAACAAAGTTCAAATGATTTCTTATGTAGTACTTAAGAAGCAAATATTGACATATGACCATCCACATATAAACAATAATTAATACTACGTTCGGTTTTCCACCAATAATTTGCCAGCTACTTGTACCGTACATAAACGCTACTTCCGCTTTCTTAGGGTGGTATTTACTGCGTGAGTTACCCACTAAATCTAACCATTGTCTCTTATTATTGCAATGGAAGATCTTAAACCCTAAGTAATTGTAAAAATATAATATCATATATTTTCAGTTTATTTATATATTTTTTTAAATTTATATTTAGCAATACAAATATAGAAACAATCAACGCATTGATTCGTAATATGGCATTGATTATAATACAAGAAAGAAGCTATTTATGGTAGTCTTACATTTTTAGTGAAGGAACGTCTACAGCAAAAAATATATTTATAACGGTGTCGTCTATAACACAAACGAAATTACTTTCGAAAATAACTAAACCGGTTAGGTTTCTTCTAAGGATTTTATAAGTTAATAACATGTGCGATTCCCGTCTCCCGAATCGCTCAATGATACACTGATTAATAATTATTTTTTAGCAATTGTTTCTTTATTTTATTTTGCAGATTTTGCATTATGTGTTGTCATGCTAAAAAACCACAATATTGAGTATTTCTAAATAATGTTTGTTCAAGAAAAATTGTCTTAAAAAGAAGGGCGAAATTAATTAGTTTTAACCATCAAACGTTCTTACGATTAAAATAATTATAAAGCATTACTATTTTTACAGTGTTGATATTTCAGTAATCTGTGGTTTCTGATATTTGTCTGAAACATAAAACAAGTTTGATTAAAACAATACTAAACAAATATTATAATCGACTTTATTTTTTTTAACTTCGTGTTTGTTTAAGGAAAAATAGTACTGTAATTAATTAAAAAATTTAAGCGTTGAAACATAAACAAACATACTCAATGAATAAAATACATTATTCATTATTTTGTTAAATAATTTTAAAATGTATTGACATTGCCCTAAAATTTAGTGTTTATGATATAATTTCCCTCGATAGCGAACACAATTTTAAAAATAATAATTTCTCAATGTTGTCATATACCAAATCGGTTTGATTGATCCTGAGGGATAGTTGATGAAAGATCATTTTTATTTTGTACTTTGCTCAAAGTTGCATATTCGGCAAAATGTATTAGTTATATTTTCAGTACCCAAAATATGTAAGTGTGCAGGTGAACTATTTATAGGGTCGCTATTGTTAAAACCTTTTGCATAGTCTACAGTTCCATAAATGTAGGCGATCTGTAACTGTACCCAATTTTTAATGCACGACATATTAAGGAATGCCAACGTTTCAAGTTCCTATCATATTGGAAGTGTATTTAGTGCTCTAGGTAGGGCTTAGCAATTCAGCAGTATTTAAAAAATGCCAAAACTGCAAACACAAGTCTGATTTATACTATAACTTAAGCGGCAACTTTAGTCGTCTTATGTTCAGCCACCGTGAAGAACTAAAAAAATTATCCTTTACTACGATACCGAAAAGTTATGATAGTGGATTATGCGTGTCATGAGCAACCAAATAGTCATGGATTGGACATCGTCGAGAAACGCTGTTAAATTTTAAACAGTTATCATGTCATAGGAACGACAAAAGAAGCGGTTTAAAACATCTACACTGATTGCATTTATTTGCCGAATGAACTAAAGACATGCTCATACCTAAGTAGTTTAAAACGATATTTAAAAACTTATTCCTGCAAACGAAACATCTCGTGAAGTACAGGTACAGGGCATATTTATTTATTGTTTCCATCTGTAAGTTACAAGCATTTATTTTTACTCGATGTGTTTAGAATTTAAAATTAACTAGAAGTGTTAATATAATATAAAGCACGAAATTTCTTTAATCTACTTTATGCTTATCTGATTTATATGAATCTGCATATTTATATCACGTGGCATTAAAACTATTTATTTCTAATTTATAATATGTTTATTCTATGTTATATAGATATAATCCAAATACACATAAATTTCCCTAAATTCAGTTGTACCGCTATGATGTTCTGCAAATATTTAGATAGTACACTCAATATTTGTTAATTTTTATTAACTTACGGAGTATTTTCTACTTTCATTGTGCAAATATTTATCATTGTTATTTTTACTTTGGTGATATTGCAGTTACATGTCATGTATGTAATTTGTAATGTTTAAAGCCGATGAAAATTTTTAATGCGTCCAATTAAAATATTGTTAATTTTTTATTAGTTCATTGCAGTATTTTAGTATTTATTGTAATTATATTTCTACTTATGTTAATCGTACATATGTGTGTTTCAATTGTATAGACGTGGCTACGTGTAAGAGAAGGCAGAAGCCTTGACTTCACCACAAAGGAAGTCATTAAATAAAATAAAAATTGTTTTGTGTATATTCAGTACATTTCTACTATTAGAGTTAATCAACCAAATCAGGTGTTTATTTTCAGTTGGCATGAAATGTATTACTTAGGGACCTGTATTATTTCTTAGGGGGAAAAATTGCAAGATTCTTAAAAATAGTTTTTCTTAACTTATTGTTTACGCATTAAAATAAGAACACGGTGTTTTAAGTCTGTTAGGTTGGAAGTTAGCTCTACTGAATCAAATAAAGAATTTAATCATATTTCGGGAACTGTTAAATTGATTCAAACCAAACATTTTTTACAGGTCGTTTTTTGCACATTGAATTTATGGTGGTAAGTTGTTTTACGATCACCATTTTTTAAGACATCATTACAAAAAAATGTAAAATATTTTTTATGTGAAAATTTTTAAACGATCCAAACCCAATTTCACATTTTGACAGCTTAGACACGTGTAATGTTAATGGTCAGATATTCATAAAGATATCTCCACATAAAAATACTTTTGTCGTGTTACTAAGAATTACTTAAATAACTGTCGTTCAAAAACTCCAGTACTTTATCATATTGAATTTTGCTTTAGAAACCAAAAATATATATTTTAAAATGGGTGCAGTGTACGAATTTTGTGGTCATTTATAATATTCACAATTAAGTCTTACTAATTCTATACAAATATTGTTATGCGGGAAGAATTACTGTGTACAAAGTAGGAGGCGTGAAATAGCGCAGTAATTTATGGCCGCCAGTTTGTAAGATAGCCCACCGTGAACTTGAAGTTATTCATAATTGAAGATTACTACAACAATTAAGAATAAATTTGGCGCTCTATTTGAGGTACGAAAACAGTACTGTTTGCTTTAAATTACTGAGACGTTTTGATGGTAGCCGAAAAGTATAAGGAAGTTTTCTCCAATGTTCAAGGATGTAGTTAACCATTTATACTTGTAGCCTACTGTTTGTATAAGTAATAGTATGTTGAATATAACAGTAACTTAATTTAATCGAAACTTTGGTCGACTTGAACCTCGTTAATGCGGTTATACTTTCCAAGATAAAGGAAAGAAGTGATACGACTTAGTCAATTTAATGTTTTTAGAGAGTTGTTTATCGACAATCTGGCTGTATTATTTCATTTAAAAAATTTTACAATGAGGCTGAAATTTATTTTTAAAACAGTTGAAAAATTCACTTTATTACTATGAGATTTAAAACAAAGGTGATGGATTCGGTAAATTCCTTACGTTTATGCACCACCTTCAAATGTAACGGCAAGTGTCGATAGCAAAACGGATCGTGCCGTGGAAAACAAAACTGACATGTTTTTATATGAATTCATATTTCAGACTGTGAAATGTGTAGTTGCATAGTACTTTACAGTTGTATCCATAATTGTTATCTTTTTTGTGCAACCAACCTAGTGAGAGAAATTTTTTTCTGTGGGCAAAGAATGAGCATAATGTACTTTTGTTTTCTCTTTTAAATACAGATACTAAGTACCATACTTTTCTCAATTAGATATATAAACTGTTCTCAATCGTTTAACGGGCAGTTGTTATAGGTCCCGAAGTGCCATAAATATACTTGAAACATGAAAACAAAACTTACCCACGTTTTGTATGTATATAAATGTCTCCAAGTTTGAATTATATAAAAATTAAGGAGTTTGTCATGCTCTCACTACATGAGTCACTGTGGTAGTTATAATATAAAAAACACACTACAAAATTGCATTACCAACAGATCGCAATGCATACAGAATGATTATGAAGTAGTAATTTATTATTATAAGATGACGTTTGCCTAACTTGTGTCTTGTTAGGAATGGTGATATTACTTTCTCAAAAAAAAAAAAGCATTGTTAACTCTCCATGCTTTCGACAGTCACAATTTTAAAATTGTCAGTGAATAATTCTTAATAATACCAAAAATTATGATAGATATTTTATGTGTGAAAATTTTGTTGTTATAAGTATTATATTACTGAAGGCTAGTCAATGTAAAGTAAGGAATATTTTTTTTTTAAGTTCTTGCAATATTTTCAAATCTTTTTTCATGTATTTGTAATTGTAAACATAGCAGTGTAAGAAATAAACACAATATTAAATATTACCGTGCTTAAAGTTACTATCTGAGACTATCAAAATATTTTTTTCTTAATATTCTTGACAAGGTTGATTTTAAAAGTACACGCTTCGCAGTGAACATCATTTCTATGAATACAAAAACGCAGAAAATATTAGGAACAGTCTCCTCCTGAACTTATATTATGGTGTATATTGAATTGCGCCGTATTTATATAAACAATTATAATCTTAAGGTTAAAAATGTTGGATATTGCCTGATATTTCATTTTGGTTGTTTATATAGTCAGTGAAGAAACGCTGGTAACATAAATCAGGTCATAAAATTTACAAGAATATCACCCAAAGACAAAACTTTAACGGTAAAGTTTCATGCGTGAGAACAGTGAATAAAACAGGGATGCCGAAGCCTGTATATCCTTGCTTCGTACGACGTTTATGCCTTTTATAATAAAAGTATTTTATAAAGAAATAAAGAAGACGTTTATTTAAATCGTATTACAATAATTTACACATTCGTAGTATTTGTTCCAGCGTCTTGTACAGTTTTTCATTTGTGAACTTTAGAAAATATATTTTTTTTACTAGCGTTTACAAATGCTAGGTTGTCCTTCAGTTTTAAATGAAATTTTCAAAGTTTTCAAATTTACGTATTCTATAAATTATCTTGAAAGAATTTAAAATTTACACAATGTTCGCTGATGTGATACCGAATGATTCAGTCGAAAGAATAATAGTACTTACTCACGTAGACTAATGATATTTAAATCCGTATTTCAACCTTCTCAAGCGTTTTCTCAACTAATTATTAAAAAGCAAATCATTGAAAGCTAAGTCCGTTTTACTTTATTTTACAAAGTTGTGCTTGTTTTCCCCAAATATTTACACTCGTAGGAGGACGTACAATAACATTTTAACAAGGGCGGACAGCTGCAGATTTCCCCGAGATTTAAAACAAACTCTTTGGGAAATGCTAAATAATGAGGTTCCATAACATGATTGTTACAGAATATCCCATGAATATTATCCTAGCCCAAGCGCATCAAACTCTATACCTTGTTGACTTCAAAGCTTATCTTGTACTGCTGAGGTAAAGTTAACAAAAATTCAGCTAGACGTAGAAAAACCCGAGGAGCTGTCATGAAACAGTTCAAACCTGCAGTTGATGAAACTACATACAAAAATCGGCCAATACTAAAGAAAAAATATCTAGTTCAGGGTTATTCCAGAATTGAAAATAATTGTGCAACAACGGGACAAATTCTATAAAAAAATTGTATATAAAAAAACAACAAACAATGCTTACACACACAGGAGAACCTACGACCATTAAACAATAAATTAACCTCACTTAAAAGAGAATTATTACGTCAATATTGTACAATCATTTTACTAAACTGCTATTCTAACTCAAAAGGTACATGAAAAATTATAAATCTGTATTACGAAGAAATAAAAAAAAGTCCATGTTGTTTTCGTTATGTCTACAAATAATACTGCTGTTACAGAACATGTAATACTGCTAACTCACTCTGAGAATATTTCACTAATGTTGCTACTGAATGAAATTAAACAATTATAAATTCTCCTTTTTTTTTTTTTTTTTTTTTTTGCTATAATCTATCTAGTACTTGTAACTACACCATATTTATGACTCCAACAGATGAGGCTGAAGTCGAATTCCTCATAAATGGCTCCAAACCGATTTTCCAGGTATTGGATTAACAAGTAAAATAATAAATAACTCTGCCACTCACATAATACCTCACCTAATGGTGGCTGCAAACAAAATGATAAGTGTAACTTGCCGACTTAAAATCAGCAAAAATTTACCCAATTTACAAGGGAGGTTATCAAACGGTTCTATGTAATAAATCGTCCAATGTCTCTGTTAGAAACAATTTAAAAGTCTTTGAAAAAATTATTTTTTTAATAGCCAAATAAAGTTTTAGCGCAAGAATAATTCCCTATGCAAAGAACTATATGGATTTAGAACCTTTCCTAGCACTGGACTGGACACAATCTACTTAGTTAATAAAATCCAACGTTCAATTAGCAAGGGAGCATATGCAGTAGTATTATCATTAGACCTGTGATTGACCACAAGCAGTTGCGCCTATACCTGAGTTTAGTGGAATAAGAGGAATCCCGTTGCAATTCATCAGGAACTACCTGGCTGATAGGAAGCAATTGGTTTATTTGCTTGCTATCCAAAGTGACCATTGCAGTGTGATTACTGGAGTACCACAGGATAGTGTTCTGTCACTTATTCTGTTTTTAGTGTACATAGTAGTTACAAAGCTGGCTTAAACAAATTTGTGAGTTGTAGGTCTATGCAGATGTTGCCATCATTTTTTTTACTAACATGATGACCATATCAATACAACCCTTTAATTACTGCAACAAGACTTAAACTTACTGAGCGAATTTTTTTACTAATATAATAAACTTGGTTTTAATGCAAAAAAATCATCTTTTGCCATTTTTAAGTCCTTAAAATATTCAGCCAAGCAAATAATGCAACCGAAATTTCAGTCCACACAAATACTTGAAATAAAGAACATAAGAATTTAGGCTTAATTATTTACCTACATCTTACCCAGCAGAATCACCGTGCGTTTGTACTTTAAAAAATTCTTCCTGGCCTTATCCCTTGGAAACTTTATGAACTAGGTGTCCCTCATAGGATAAAATTACTTGCGTACTATTATATTGTTTACATTCGCCTGCAATATTTGAGTCATTTCTGAGGAACAGCAAAACAAAACGATCTCAAACCTCTGCATACGACCCAAAATAAAGTACTAAAAATAGTTTTTGTTCTATCTATAAACCATCACACCAAAGATATTTACATTGTAAGCAATATATAGCCAATTAAAGGACTTGATTCACTGACTGTAATTGCTGCAATTCATCAAATGTTCTCTGATAATAAATTAAAATTACGCAAGCCACATCATATTGCACCCGAAAATTAACCTATACTTAAAACATGTCAGTATAAATTATGGTATATATGCGGTAATTTCTTCTGGATACAAACTTTATATCTGTCTTCCTTAAGAGCTTAAGATAATAAAAACAACAGGTTTTTTTAAGCAGAGTGAAAGGTTGGCTCATCAAAGAGATGATTTAATGGGATAATACACTATTATTTTAATACATTTTAACTAAATTAAACTATATATGTGGAAACCGACTAAGTGGTCATGAAAGTATGATTTATGTTAACCTTATTTTTTTAATTCCAATATATATGTGTACTTATTATTTTAATTTTTTTAATTGAGACAACTGTAGCTTATATACATATGACATGTCTAACATTGTATGTATACACACTTTTTCTTATCTCCTTACAGCCTACCATCACTCCGTCTTGTTAATTAGAGCTGTCTCAAATTATAGCAAATTGATTGTTCAAGGATACCGCTGTATTCTGCAATCTGTATGTATCTTCGAAATAAGTAAAAACGGCATGAGTATAAGATCGGCACATAAAAAAATATGACCAAATACAGTGGTTTGTCTACAAAAATAATACGCCTTCTGACACTAAGAAAAATTGAACAGGTTTGCAAGGGTTAATTTTCTTATGCAGTTTAGCTAGTTAAGTAGCTCATATGTACTAAAATTAAAACAATTGGGTGATAATTACAAAATTAAATGAAGCCCGACAACACAGCATTTTGGATTGTATCATTTTAAAAATATTGTAAATATGTTTGCAATAGTAATGCTGCAAAAAGACATTGCATAAGCCGCCTGCTGCAAGTCACATTACAAGCTGTTTATATTACATAAAATGTTTAAACAAAATGCATGATAAAACTATGTCTAACATTTGATGGATATTGTATCTCCTAAGAGTATCAAATATAGTCCTTCAGCCTCAAAAAGTTAAGATTTACAGTTATCACAATAATTATGCTTAATACATAAATTCACAAAAAAAATTTTTAATAAATATACACAATTCTATATGTATGCTGTATATAGCATACATGCGTATATAATTGTGCGTAGGTATGTGTATATTTATTTAAAATGTGTGTATGTATATTTGTAGAGAGAGCTGTGACAGTTAAATAACAATCCAGTAATGCTTTAAGGCTTAACAAATTTGTACATAGTCGTAATAAACAGACAGTTTGGATAACAAGATTCTAGCTATAATATAGGCCTCTATAGTACATTTTAAATAGTATCTATGATGTACCTAAGACATATATGATAGATTCCTAGTCTCTCAAAGCAGTCCGAGTTATGGAATGGATGACAAATACTAACAAGTATTTATAACTCACTTGAATGTCCCACAAAACAGGCATCTATGCAAACTCGTAGACTAAAAACCTGTGTCGTATACGTTTTCGAGACTGTAATATAATGACCTTAACATATTTATCAGGGAATCGTTTTCAAAATAAAAGCTCCGGTTTCCTTCAGGAAAGCACAACCGTATAAGAATCGTTTTATGATGCTGAATAACAGTAGTATAGATTTGTATGTTCGAACGCAGCAGCACTTTTTAGTGTTCATAATTGCATAAATAACTAATTCCCAAGAATTGTTAAAATATTAAGGCAATTTGTCCACAATTTTCTTATAAAGACATTTTTACAAAATCGCCCTAAAAAGGAGATAAAACACGTTGTTAACATTTAAAAAGTGCAAATGAGTGTAAATTTAATCAAACAATTAAAACTATAACAAATTAAATATAAAAGTGAAACAGAAATTAAACAAAACCTATTATTCTTCGAAAGTAATTGAATAACATTTATTTTCAGGACCACATTTTTTCGCTCTTTCATATATAATATTTATATACTTGCTATAAAAATCATCTAAATATATACTATTAAATTTTTGAACACATCTGTCGGGTAAAAATACTTGCACATATATTTGTAATAAAACTCGACGACCAAATTTTGTGTCAAATATTTTAGATTTATTTAATAAAATATTATTTACCTATTGTAAGTTCATTTAGGTAAAACCTACACATCACTATACTTTCGGCTACCCAGTTTCGGCTACTTTTAGAATACCTAATTTTTTTTTTTATTTTAGGCTTAGAGGTATAAATTCTGAGCAGGGTTGTTATTTAATTAATTATTTTTTTCTATTTGCTAACAGTAAAAAGATTTCTAAAAACTTTATATATCTCTCAACAGTAAAAAGATTTCTAAATATCTGTTTCTCGGTAGTAAAAAAATCAATTTTTTTTTGTTGATTTATAATTTTTTTTTGTTGGAATGTTTAATAACATTTTTATTATTGTACCTTTTAGGGTTGGGTAGTTTTATAACATTTTTTATTCTATCTAATATTTTTACAAAGTTAATGAATTTTTTTGTATAAATGGAAGCTGAAAATAAAATTAGTGGTATTAACAAAAAGTATTCTATAACGGAACTTCTTGGTAATATATACATCAATATTAAAAATTACTAATATTGAAATATTGGCGACATAATTTATGCAAATGGAGAAGAGAAATTAAAAGAATTTAAACCAATTACAGAAACATTTTGCGATAGTGTTAAGGTTGTTAAAATAAATGATTTTATTGATTTTGAGGGGAATTGAAAAATAGTAATTTCTTATACAAAATGTAGCATGTGGCAGTTTTAATAGTTATTTTAGATCCAGATTTTCTAAATTCGGGTTAGCAAGACACGGCGTTAAAGTAAGAATTCCTTATGTATTTGATTCTATGTTAAAACAATTAATGGGGTTAAGCAAATTATTGGCGAAAATATAAAAATTATAAAACCAAAATGTAAAAGTTCTATCTCTATTCCTTATAAAATAGAATTAGCCGATGTTAAATTAGGTATACTATTAAAACAATTACCAGAAATTTAAAAAAAATTGGTTAAGACAATTATTATTTATTAGCTGTAGACATAACAAGATTTTGCTGACATTTTTAACAAAGAAGAAATTATTAAATAATTAACAAATAATTTTATTTTTTGTATTGAAAAAGAAAAATATGAATAAAATTTTAATGTAATTGTTAATAATAATTCTGTTCGAAAAGATTGTTTAACCTCGATAAATTCTAATTCTATAGTAAAAATTTATAATATATTTATTTGCCATTTAACAAGCCCTGGGGTAAATAAATAACTCTATAACCAAATTATAGAGTTTCTAAATCGCCCCGATAAAAAAAATAATAAAAACTTTTTCGTCTGTTTTAGCTAAAAATAATAATAATAATGGAATTACTCAATCAGAAGAAATAATTTGTAACTCTGACAACGAAAAATTTGAAGGACAAGAATTTAAGCCATTAACATATTGTTTACAATAAATAACAAATTAATAACAGAAAATATTTCGATAAAGCTCCATTATATTCTGTTTCAATCGCTAGAGTGTGGGAAATTTTTAAAAATTATATATAAAATAGTTGTGGCCTTGTTTATAATAATGTTATGCAATATGTTTATTGACCAATAAAAATGCTATTAAATTAACGGGAATACAAATAAAATTGGAACAGAATCTAAATAAATTAAATAATATGTATTTTAAACATATGCGAATAATAATTTATTAAATGATATTTTACTTCGAATCTAACAGAATGAAAATTTTTCCAGAACCATAATATTTCATGCCTTCATAAATAATATTTATCGATCCGCCGTTCTTTATTACAAATTTTTTTTACATAGTCTATCTATCTGGTAACAATACGTTAATGTCTGCTATTTCTAATAATACTCGACGACCAAATTTTGTGTCCATAATTTTAGCTTTATTTATTTTTTGCTCTTAATCCTAGAATCCCATGAAGTCTAGGAATAAATTCTTGTAAATAAATTTTTCTTAATTGGAACGTCCCACTTGTTCATAATAATATCTTTAATTAAATTATAACATGAAAAGTCATTTTTAAAAATTTTAAACTCAGTATGATTTTCTATTCTTTAAACGAAAATATGTATAATACTTTCTATAGCATCCCCTTCTCCATCCCCATTTTTGTTATTTTCTTTAGTCTGCGTTTTGCTTTTCTTGTTAGTATCCAAATCATCATCTTCGTGTAACATTTGCTAATTTCCTTAAAAATCCGTTTTATATATTTATCTTATTTATGCTTATTTAAATCCTTTAATTCTACAAAAATATCTTTGACTTTACTGTAAACTGTAATCTTTGTATAACCGTTTTTTACTAAAATTATTTTTAAATATTCTATTCTGTTACTTTTTGTACAATAAATAGAAATGGGAAAATTTCGCTAATTCAATGACCTGCATGTCAGAATGCAGTGTCCTATGCAGACTCAAGCTCCGGCCATTTGTCAACTAGCTGCTACTCAGTGGAACAGCAGACAATGAACGAATAGACAGGGCTTGAGTATGCATAGGATATTTGATTCTAACATGCAGGTCATTGAATTCAATATTTCCCATCTCTAACAATAAACTGTTTAATCGCCCTCCTATATCTTGGTAATACTTTTTGTTTCTTGGCGTTGGAATCTTGTCCCATTCATAACCTCAGGGGAAAATGTCTTTATTTCTATTATTTTCTCTAAATTTATTTTTATTGTGTACTTTATCAATATATAGAGATTTTATTATATTATTTGCCTAAAACGCCAACATAAGTTAATTTACTTTTATCGTTTGCAATAAAGACATAAATTTTTTAAATCTCTTTTGTCGAAAATTCTGTCCACTGTAACTTAAAATAATTCTTCATTTCTTCTTCGGTTTCTTTTATTTTTGTTCCTTTTCCAAAATATTTTATATAATTTTTTAAAGCTAAAGATTTATCAAAATATTCTCATTTCTTTGCTATATATTTAAATTTTCTAATTCATGTTCTCTCTTTTTAGTAGATTGTAAATATGCCTTATTAATTGGTTTAATTTATTTAAATTTACATGGCACATTTTTAACTGTTAATACTTGTTCTTTTTCTAGATTCAAATTTAATAATATTATTTGTTATGTTAATTTTATATTTCCGGGGATAGTAGAAAATGAACTGTGGGATTTAGAAAAACGTGTTTCTCCAGATTTTATGAAACAAGATTGGTTTACAGAAATTAGATTCTCTGTTTCGTCGAAAATTTCTACATAGTTAATATGCAACCAATTAAAACGAAAGAGGATAAAACAAATTTAATTAATTTTCCTCTTTCTTCATAATTTTCTGTTCCAAATTTTATTTGTATGCCTGTTAATTTTATGGAATTATTATTGCGAAAGTAAACATATTGTACAAAAAATTATAAACAAGGAAACAACCATTTTGTAAATAAAGTGTTGATATTTTGCACATTTTAATGATTGTAACAGAATATAAAGAAGTTTTATCGAAATATGTCTTGTTATTTGTTATTAATTTTAAACAATCTCTTATTCGCTTAAATTCTTGTTCTTCTTCGAAATTTTACATTGGCATAGTTACAAATTCTTCCTTTTAATTGAGTAATTCCATTCATTTCAGCTGAAACAGAAGGAAATGTTTATATTAACCTTTTGTAGGGGCAATTTGGAAAATCTTTAATAAGGTTTCCGAGTTATTAATTTACTGCAGGGCTTGCTAATTGGCAAATACATTTATCAGAAATATTTATTCTAGAATTATAATTTATCGAGGTTATACAATATTTTCCAACAGAATTGTTATTATTAACTATTACGTGAAATTTTCTTCATATTTTTCTCCTTCTATACGAAAATAAAAATGATTTGTTAAATATTTAACTATATCTTCTTTGTTAAAAAATGCCAGAAAAATCTATGGTATGTCTACAGCTGATATATAATTATGTTCTTTTGCTAATTCATTTAAAATTTCTGGTAATTCTTTTAATAATGTATCTAATTTAACATCGGCTGGTTCTATTTTATACGGAATAGCGACAAGGTTTTTATATTTTTGTTTTGTATTTTTTTATTTTCGCCAATAATTTGTTTAATTCCATAAACTGTTTTACCATTATAATCAAATAAATAAGGAATTTTTGCTGTAACGGCGTGTCTTACTAACCCGAATTTAGAATATCTGGATCTTAAAAAGAATTATATCTGCCATATGGTAATTTTCGTACGAGAAATTTAGTATTTTTTATTTCCCTTGACAATCCATAATATCAGTTATCTTAACAACCATAATACTATCGCAAAATCGTTCTGTAATTGGTCTAAATTCTTTTAATTTTTCTTCTCCATTTGTATAAATTATATCGCCAATATTTGTAACAATATTATTAATTACTAATATTTCTGTAAGAAACCATAATCGAAATATTTTCTTAGTTGAGTTTATTTTATTACCGTGAAATTCCGTTATAGAATACTTTTTCTTAATAGCACCTATATTATTTTCAGCTTCCATTTATTACAAAAAAAATTTATTAAGTTTATACAAAAGGTAGCTAGAATAAAAAATAAAATATTTAAAAAACGGCCAATTCAAAAAGTGTACAAATAAAAATTTTATAAAACATCCGAACCAAAATTTAATCAATTGTAATACTACCCAACCCAAAATAATAGATAGAAAAATCATTTTACTACTAAGAAACAGATATTTGGAAATTTTTTAACTGTTAAGAGAGATAATGTTTTAAAAATATTTTTACTGTTAGGAGAGAGGTCAAATTTGTAGAAAAAATTTTACCGTTAGAGCTAGAAAAAATTTATTTATTATATAACAACCCTACCCAAAATTTATATTTCTATACGTAAAATTAATTAATTAATTAAGTTGTATATTTAAAAGGTAGCTGAATCTGGATAGCCAAATGAATAGTGATTTTTTTTTACCTATATGAACTTACAATAGAACAAACCATATAAAATAAAGATAAAATATTTGAAACAAAATTTGGTAGTCGAGTTTTATTACAAATAGCAGACATGCAAGTATTTATAACCAACACATATGTTCATAAATGTAATAATAAAATTTTAGATGATGTTAAAGCGAATATATAAATGTTATACTTTAAAGAGAGAAAAAATGTGGTCCTAGAAAGAATTTTCATTCAATTGGATTTGAAGAAAAATAATTTTTATTGAATTAATATTTCACTTTTTAATTTATTTTTTCTATTTGTTTTACTTCTGTTACAGTATTTAGCACTCTTTAAGTTTTAACTACATGTGTTATCTCCTTTTTACGGCGATTTTGTAAAAATGTCATGATTAGAAAATTGTGAACAAATTGCCTGAATATTTCGACAATTCTTGGGAATTGGTTTTTTGTGCAATTTAGAACACTTAAAAGGACTACCCCGTTCGAACATACAAATATATTTTATTTGTATCTTCCCTACTATTTCTGGAAATACACGCTGCTAAAATTATTTCATCGAGATGCTGTCAAGAGTACGACACTTTCTTTTTGTTGAAAATATAAAGTTGTGGATTATTACTAATTTCTGAGTTCGAGACGATCCACAGGAAGGTTAGGATGTGTATGAAGTATTCTAACGATACTACATAGTTTTAACGTGTAAGATATATTTTACAAAAAATTTTAATATTTACTTTTAAAATTACAAAGTGGAGGAGTGTTAATTTCTAAATCTTAATATACAGTATAGAAAAATCAATGTTCAAAACACACCTTTATTCTACGTACTACATAGTTTTAACGTGTTAGCAATATTTTACAAAAATTATTAATATTTACTTTTAAAATTACAAAGATGTGAAGTGTTGATTTCTAAAACTTAATATACACGATAGAAAAATTAATGTTCAAAACACACCTTCTTTATTCTAAGTAAAATTAATACTGACATGTAAAATTTCATTTATATTATTTAAGTACAAATTGCTTTAAACGATGAAGACTTATTTTACAGTACATTTAATAATTCCACTTGCGTTTAGCTACGTAAACACAAAAAGCTAGGTATTCGTGCAGCATTTCAGGAAAGACCACAAATATCAACCCGTCGAGCATGTCGGAATCTTCAGATGCCACAAACAACCGTTTTCAAGATCCTGCGTAAACGCTTGTGTATGAAACAGAATCCACATTTTCTTCAGACACAGGTCGGCGACCAGGACACTCTCCTCTGCAAATGCACACGTTTTCGTCGCAAGTTTACGCACCACGCATAAACTCGTACTCTATTGGGTGGCTGTTGGTGAGACTTTATGCGAAATTCTCGTTGAACAGCAGTTACAGACTTCCTGTTTGCTAACTGAAGAACGCGACAACTCTTCTGCTGCTCTGCAGTGGCCACTTTGTACTCTAGCGCCTCCTATAGACGGCATCCTGCAACACAATAATTCAGCTCGTTTGTAACAAAAATTACTTCCACAGCTGTTATATCGCTAAGAAAAGTTAGAAATAGATCTGTAGCACGATTTCAATTTTACGAATTTTTGAAAGTGTAAAGTTTTGCTCATCCTGTGTTTTGACTGAATGTTTTACTTGAATGTTTGAAACTGTTACAAATATACAAAAGTATACAATATTATTTACAATCGTTTAACTTTTACGAGAAAATATTCTCATAAGGTAAACATCCTACGTATTATTATTTACTGGGGGAATCATTTAATAATGTTTTGCAATTATTTCTAGTCTTATTATTACCGAATGGTAAATTTCACAAGTTAGCAAGTCTTTTTAGAAATTTGCATTAGGAATACCCGTTCCTATTCTGAGTTAAATCAAGTTTAAAACTGCTGAAATGAGTTTTCGGAGTTCATATCATTGTGACTTTTCAAGTAAACTGTATGAGCACGAGGTAGACTACAGACATACAGAAAAATTAACAGTGAGATGTACTACCTGCAACAGTTTATAACGATTCAAGTGACGGTCGATAGATTGTGAATAAAACCAAATTTTATATATATATATATCTGACGTTTCTTATAATGCAGTGTGGTAGTCGATAAACTTTCCGAACTGAGTTATTTACCTCACTTTAAGTGGTTTTATTATGGTGGCCATTCAAACGCAATGTTCCATTTCAGGATATTTTGGTACATCAATTTATAGTAGCGATTTCTGTGATGTATTAGCCGCTAGAAGCCTTCCTCAGCATCTATCCGGGTTCAATTCTCTGTGGGGTTGATCTCAGTATTCACATGAGAGTAAATTGGTTGGATAGGACAATCACATTCCATTCCTCCCGTCGCCGCATTCCGATGCTGCTCCATCTCAATCTCATATAATTTCCGAAAGGGTTGAATTCTTCATTTAAAGCGCTTGCCAAACTCGTTACTTATCTATTTAGTTCATAAAATTTAAATTGTGGTCATAAATGTTTTAAACAAACCATCCATAACAGCGAGCTATATATTTATAGAAACTTTTATGTTTAAATTTAAAATCGAGAACTTTAAAACGTGGAATATAAGATTCCCTGTTTAGAGGCGGACTAAAAATACAAGGCAGCAATAGGGTGTCACTTGGACCACCAAGTGTTATCATGTGCATGTGAGCTGCCCATAAAATATGTCAGAACTAAACTGTGTTGAAATTCTTAGCAAAGATATAAAGTTATGTGTGAAACTATCAAGAAGTACCAGCCTATGAGAACATCAACCTTCTGTTATTTTATTCAATTGGTTTAACCAAGCGGCCAAAGTCTTCTTCACATATGGAAATAATACAGATTATGACTTCCGATTATGAGGACTGTTCTACCAAAATTTTTATTGTTTTAATATTTTTTATGTATTTGTGGAGGAGTAGTTTGTTATTAAGACGTACACTGCGACTATTTTTACTACAATGAATATTTTAGCTGCCATAGTTTTCGTATAATAGCATGTCAAACTTCAAACCGGCATTAAACAGCTTTACGGTAGAAAGCAAAATCCCCTGACTTACCGAAATTAAACAAATCACACTGACAGACAGTGTCACAACGACAATGAACTTAATATTGTTTCTTTATTACTGAATTTGTTTGAATTTCAAACTTTAAAATCTTCTTCTTATTATGTTTTTTTAACAAAATTTAATTCAATGCTGTTTTCAAACAGGTATTGACGTAGCTCGTGACACTGTTCTTCTGTGTGAATTATTTGATTTTGGTAAGTCAGTTGGTTTTCCTTTATTAGCATAAATCTATTTTATGCAAATGTAGACTGTGACGTGTCATTATTCATAAACTATGAAAGTTAAAAAAATTTCGTTACATCAAAAAGTAGTCACAGTGTATATCTACATAACAAATCATATTTCGTACAAATATAAAAAAATTTTAAACAATAAAATTTTGTGTGTACTCTCCCATCGAGGTACGAATGTCACTGAATTACAATCACTTTCATCGCAAGAACGTGAGATTGGCCGGCCGTCTATTACCCTACTGACTTATCAGGGACCATTAACAAATCGTCTATTTAAACAATTACTGCCAAATATTTTAATTATATTGTGGATTTTATAGAAAGAAAAGTTAAAATTGCGTAACCTACGCCAGAAAAATTCTGTCGATTTAATTTAGGCATGTAAGAGAAAAATATTAAAATTTAAATAAAGTTGTAGGATTATTGCCAATTCAAGTATGACAATGTAGCGTTTTATTTTGTCTGCGTATACTGAAACATGTAAATTTTGTTTTAAGTGAATTGTAAACACATCCATTACTTTCTGAAATTTCATCATTCATCACGCAGGTAGATTTATCTGTCCATCAAGATATTAACATCTGATATAAATGGCGGACTGAACGAATTAATTCCAACTTGTGTTTGTAATGTTTATGTGCAGCTAAATGCAATAAAATTTACTATTAAATGCCGATACGAAAATGATACCATACTTTCTCATTCAAATGTTATAGGTGCTTATGCCTTTCTCGGTAAGCTGCTATTTCTTTCGCCAATTTTTTTGATGTTAATATTCTTCTTTCAAATAAGAAAATTTAGTTTCTTCGGCTTATAAGTGTCCTTCATTGCTGCAGGATTTACTTCTACAGTTCAACAATATAATATTAAGTATGGAGATTACACCGTTACCTAGAAGAAATAAATTTGTCTTGAGTAATAACGTTTCATTTATTTATCCTCACGTATGAACATTTTTATCTTACACGTCGTGGTAACCACACGTCACTAAACTTCAATGTTGCTAAACGTTAATTTCATAAATGAAACCCAATGTGTTACAACAATTAAACAACCTATTAAAAATATGTATGCTTAACTTTGCAAATATTTTCTTTGTCCACAAAATATTCTTTTTCAATAAATTATAATGTTTAATGGCGGTCTTACCAAATTCATTATTTTCTGGTAATTATTTTCAAACTGTGATATCTTTAAAAAAAAATTCTGCGCTTGTATTGTAGTTCCTAGTATTTCGCAAAACATTTTAATTGTTTTAATAATGTTTATATTTGTACGAGATGCGGTTTGTGAATATTTTTTACTGTAGTTATATATATTTTTTTTTTTTTAGCTTTCATAGTTTTTTTCTTAAATGGCATGTTAAATTCCAAATTTACATTAAACGGTTTTATGCATTGAAGGGAAACAAACTGACTTACAGAACTTAAATATTTTACGCCGATTTATTATTTTGTAGGCCACAAGTTCTTCTATATAAAAACAAAAATTAATACATTTTGTATTAAGAACGCTAACATTTTAAATTAAAAACTTAACATTTAAAGAATTTTGTTTAAAAACCGTTCAAATATATTTTATTTTATTATTTTTTTAATGTATGAAACCTTGTAGTCCTCAACATCGTTATTCA
This sequence comes from Medauroidea extradentata, assembly GCA_003012365.1. Taxonomy (NCBI): domain Eukaryota; kingdom Metazoa; phylum Arthropoda; class Insecta; order Phasmatodea; family Phasmatidae; genus Medauroidea; species Medauroidea extradentata. The sequence goes on from PNEQ01110446.1 coordinate 250,744, forward strand.
GTGGGAATAGGTTTTTCTTTTAACGCATAAAATTGTTTTATGCAAATTTGGGCTTTGAAATGCTATTATAAAAAAGCTATAGAAGTTAAAATTTTCATTGCCGCAAAAAATAGTCACAACTAGTGTCTACTAGTCTACTAAACAACCCTTATCTTGTATAAGTATAAAAACTATTCACACAATAAAACTTTTTTGGTGAATCGACCCTTCAACGTAAGACAACTATTTTGCCATATTTGATTTAATTTTTAGAATAGGTCATTAAACTATCCGTTGCTACACTGTATCCTATGTAACTACAAAATATATTTACAACACTATATCTTTACGTGAAAAGTAAAAAAAAAGTATAATTAAATGTTACTGATGGCTAGTAATCCAACATTGATTTTAATCTAGGTTTATTCCTAATTAATACACAACGATACTGAAATTCAGTTAGTGAGACAATTTCACAGATAAGTGTATGGTTTTTAAGAAATAATCAATGTTTAGCTCGTCTTGTAAATAAAAGTTAATATCGGTTGAACTGAACCCGAAAAAAATCATATGAATTAGATATCGTAAGTGTTTCTGACCAAAATTTATAATCCTGCTCGATTTTTCCAAACTCGAAATCATGAAATAATTTTAATGCCAATAATGAACTATTTAGGGATATCCACGTAGAAGTCCCGGGAGTTAAAATTTAGAAATTCCAAATGTTGCTTCATTGAGTTGACAACATTTTGAATAGCGTAGCATAGCAACCTTAATTATTAGTTTCAATTTGCAGACGTAACTAAACACGTGAAACATATTATTTTATTTTACCATAAGGTAAACTCATCATTGTAAAAACAAATGACGACCTCATACAATGATGTAAGTAATGTATTTAGTGCAATATGAGTTTTACATATACAACCATGCCTGCTTAGTTTACATACGAAAGCGTAAATGTGATGCGTGAGAATATTCGAAATTTACGTGACTTCTTCACTAATATTTCACTTACACGTGTACGTAAACAAAGGTATATGCATCATGATGCCGAGAAATTCTATCGCCCTAAAGGAAAATGTAAGAATGGTACGGCTCAGCTGTTAATGATGTAAAACGTAGGTAAATATATATATATATAATGATTTTGCAAGAAATAAAAGCAACGTGCTTATCACTGCTAGAACGTCCTCATGGCCAAAAAAGCATAAAATGATGTTCACTTTTGTGTTACCTGAGGCTGAGATTTTTTTTACATAACACAGTAAATAACTTTTTCTAATTGTGAGTGTGTGAAAGTAAACAACTGTGCATACAAACCTACGAAAAGCCTATATCTCAATACAGAAGAGAAGTTGCCAAAACATACAGAGACATACCATTTTTAGAAATTCGAATACTTAAACATACATTTTAAAAATATAGAAAATAAATAATCCAATTAATAAAACAAAAGCGACAGTGAAATAATACGATACATATAAATTATCCACTAACGTATTAATTTTTCTCACACGTACATACACACACGCATACATACTCAATTAAAGATTGAAAACAAATTACTTAAAGCTTTAGGTATCAGTTAATGACACAAATTTCAAAAAAAGTTTATTTAAAGAGGAAATTATGTGCAATTTTTTAAATATTTGCAGGGAGTCTGTTTCACACTCGAACATATCTAACAGCAAAAGAACATGAGTATAAACTTGACTTATGATACGGGATGATAAGTTGAAGGTAGTAACGGAATCTTAGTATTAATAGAATGACATGAATGAAGTGGATCAGTGCTGGAGAAGATATATGTTGGCCAACGATGTTTCATTAGTTTGAAAAGTAGTAACATAGAGTGCAGCTCTCTTCGCTGACTGAGAGGCAGCGGCGGCAACTTAATAAGGTGTGGTGTAATATATTTCCTCCTTCTTAAGGGGCATGGAAAGGTAAAACGTCGAGCGAACGACTGAAATACTCAATTGTCGATATAATCTGAACTACTCATTACAATTCGATGTTTTTTTTTTTGCCGAGAAGATATTTTATTAGGGACGTCTTCTTATACAGCACAAATCAGTAGTGTGAATTGTATTCATGCAAAAAAATTAAAAACTGTTTTCAAAAAAATTGGAATTTGAGACTCAAAATACACGAAAATTAAATATTTAATTTTTATAATTTTAATTTGGTAATATGTATGTCTCTGTAAGAACGAACTTCAACTACCGGTAAGTTAAATTATAAACAAATTCCAAAAACACTAGCTCATTGATTTCAAAATAATTTACTAACCGAGAACCTCTGCACGAGAGATTTTCGAATAGTAAAATAATTTTCAAATCAAAAAAGACGAGTAATTTTTGGAACGTAATTATTACAGACCTGGTATTTATCATATTTAAAATTATAAAAATTACAGTTTTCCATCTTTTATTGATTTTGTGGTTTCAAGTCCTTGTTTTTACAAAAAAAAACGTTTTTAATACTTTACTTGAAAACAAATTATACTACATACTAGGGCTGCATAATGACGTCTTACTCGGCAAGAAAGTCCCACCGAACTGTGATGAATAGTTCGTATTCTATCAACGGTTCAGTCTTCCAGTCGGTCCCTCGACATTTTATCTTTCCATGCATGGCCCGTTTAGTTAAAAATAAATCTAATGCTTACATTGCGAAGATTTTGAAGTTTTCTAGGTAGATTTGTGTTCAAGTAACCATACGCAACATCACAGTAATCGAAATGAAGAGCTACAAGACAATCTTTTGTTGATCCCCGTAGAAAATTCTCGTGACTCCTGAGAACATGTAATAAAATATAAAAAATTATTTTGGAAATTGTGTTACTCATTTAACGCTAAATGTAATTCAAACAACTCCCGGGGCTCGAAATGAATTTCAATTCGTTAATTATTCAATAAATATACTAGAACTCAACTCAAATTTTAAAAGATGTGCATGTAGAACCGTAATACAGTAAAAGTTTCTCATTGTGTACACAGTTTTATTGCTCACACATTTCAATGACTACAAATATATATATAATACCTTAGACTGCAGTATAAAGTAGTCTTCTTAGCATAAAACACCAAATCGATACAATGTGAGAAATAAATATCAACCGTATGAATGGTGTGATCAATACGCCTTTCCGGCAAATTGCTCTTGAAATGTATGCGAATCGAAAATTTATGTATTTTTCTTTTATGAAAACACGAGCAAAAATGTTGATGCGTTGGAAAAATATTTTTGAAAAAATATTTGAAATGTTTTATTTTCCCAGATATCATGTTCTCTAAACACAGCAAACGAAGGATACTGTTTAAATTAAGATATATTGATAACTCCATTCATGCATATTTACCTTCCTTAATGTTTCAAAGGTTGCTTGTCAATAAAATATCTCACAAAAATATCTGAAAAAGAGCACATTTAAAAGCAAATATTATAAACATTGTGTTCTTACTGGGTACTGTAAGTGTACTAATATAAGCGCATTGCTGCATTACATAAAATATTAAGGAAAAAGCCGAATAATAATGTCTTACGAAAAGATCTATTGCCGCACCTCTTTATCACCCCAAAATCTTTTTCTTCGAGTAGCCACAAACGGTAAATGATTATTAATTCCTGGTTCATCATCTAAGAGTATCATTTAATATTACGAAAACAACTTGAAAAATAGACACATTCCTATGATACATAGGTAAAGTTTTATAGATTTTACATTTACAAATTTATATTTATCAGCACGTTAGTGCTGTGTGTCTAGTTCAAACAATTTGGCTTTGTAGTACGAAGACACGACTATTGTTTTCATGTCTATGACTATATATTACTTTTAATAACTTTAATGATTTTAAAAAATCAGAAACCCTAACCATTTACGTGACAACTATGATAACATACATTTCCACCTGTGAACATTTAACATTACCATTATTTTAGAGTATCCGATTCTAATCGCTTGTCCGGCAGCAAAGATTTACTTTGCTCATCAAGGTTTACTTTTTTACTGAACTGGAACAAACGAAGTTTTACACGCTTCCTCTTTGATTTATTTGGTGGACTAAATTATACAAAAGTTAAAAGAAGACAAATACTTTTACGAATGAATGCTTCTGCAGCGGAATTACTTTTTTGCTGTATATTTTGCGTTTCGAGATATTTAAGTTTGTCCCATTTTATCACAACCACTTTGTTCTTTTCTTCATGACTTTTCAATGCTCAATAAGAATTCATTGGCTAATGGGTTCTGGTAACAAATATATATATATATATAATTATATATATATATATCGAACACTGCTCAACTGACTGTAAGACTTAAAACAAATTAGAAAATTATACTAATTAAATAAAATGAAACGAAGTTTTTTACAAACGTTCTCGTGAATTATAAAACAAATCTTGTACATATTAAATAGAAAATTGCTATAACACTGTCTATGTCAGATTCAGGTGTATTCTTTGACTAAGGCTACATTCATAGATTCATCGATCATATTTTCCTTGAATGCAGTTATCAGATAAACATATATTTTACTGAGTTATGGTTTATCTTTTGCTTTCTGATATTGCGGGCAGACAACGTTTTAAGCCTAGTAACGTCCTTCATTTAAAACAAGTATGCTTAATAGTTAAATTAATTTGAACATTTAAACTGTGATTGCAGCGTTGTTGGAATAATCCAACGAACCTTAGTAAAACTTAAACTACTCAAGTTTGCCTATACTTTGACTACGTACTTAATTCAAATAGAACTCTATGAAATTAATTATGCAAAAAATTACGACCGTTGCAAATAAACTACTCCGAAACGAAGTACAATTACTGTGAAAAGAAATCTTTTTTTTTTTTTTTTTTTAGAAATATTTAATTGTTGCTGTTTAAATAAAAATTATTGTTTTATTCTGAAATATTCTACGAGCCTCGGCCGAAATAATTGAAGCCTTTATATCAGAAAAAGCAAGACAATGCAGCTAACTGATTTCTATCGAACCTTATTGGCCTTTGTAAGTGGAGAAACTAACAAATGTCACAAAATTTAATAAAGCTGCTTGTGCAAATGCCATTTATAGTGGCTACAATGTTTGGTTATAATTATGTTCATATTGCGTAAATATATATGAAATTTAAAAAAAATAATATAATACAACGTTGTATGATGTACATTCCAAATTGCAGTGAAATAAAGCATTTACTTGATTAACACCACTAGTAATATAGTCTTAATAAACCTAACAAATTAATATATTCATTAAAATTAATTACAGAAAGTTCAATAAGTTATGTAAAAATTCCAAATTCAAAGGACCACGCTTTACAAAAGAAAATATTCTTATAACAAGATTTAAACTATAACTTTAACAGCAGATTAATATGCAACCATGTGTTACAAGGACTTAGTACGAATTTATTATCGTTAAGTGCTCAGAAAGCAGTACAAATCATTTCAAACTATATTAACACGCAAATGAAAAAATATTTAGAACAAAACGAAGTAAACTAAAAGATAAAATGCATCAGATTACAGGACAAAAAATATAGATGACAAAAGCGCAAATGAAAGAACAATTTCAATAATACCAGATCTGATGCCACACACAACATTCTGCAAACACAATAGAATCATCTTAAACAAGCTAAGAATATTTATAAGTTTCATAAGTTGAAAAATGTTACGCACCCTCACACTTACATGGAAGAAAAAAAAAGGAGCGTTCTCACGAAACATGTGTGATAAATTCAGAATACATTTTACCATTTCCTACACGGAAAAAAGTATTTTGTCGCAGCTACAAAATATTTTTTTTTTGTACTCACCACAAAAACATTTTCTAGTGACCACTAACAATTTGTAATAACCAAAAATTATTTTACAGGGAAGAGCTCCTGCAAAATTTTTCTCAGTGTAAAAAACTTCAGAGCACTGCTGAGGATGTGTATGAAACAATTATTTCAAACTACTTTATGAATTCTTCAATATGTTAATGAAGTAAGTTTCGAAATTTTTTTTTACTTTCGTACTGTGCACTCAGTATCACTGTACATAGACTACACACATTTTACTCAAAAGAATTTGTTAATGTCATTCTGTCAGTCTAATGTAAGAAAAACTTATGTTATTTTACCGAAAATTTTCTATTATAACTTTGTAATTTGTCACCCGCACTTAAAAACTGTAACATATTTCAAATAAAAGACAATTGTATACGTACAGGTAGTTTAAATATGTATGTCTTGCAACTTTGTAAACATCCTCATGTAACTCAATGTCCTCAGAACCACATGTAACCCACAGTGCTTACAACTACATTCTGGTGCAGCCTTGCTTCTCTTGATGATGGAAGCATATATCAGCTCTTGAAACTAAGTGCCATATTTTTCCTGTATTGTTTGCGAGTAAAGGTGTTTTGAGCCATTTTTAAGAAGTTCAGCAAATAAACATTATTTTTTTCTATGTTGCTATTTCATGAGAAACGCTGATTTAGAAATTTAATAGGTAAATACTAACTGTAAATTAATATATTATTTCTCGTGGACCATTCGTGGACGAATTTTGGGCCCTGGCTGAGACTTTCCGGAGATTTGGAGCCTCCGGTAGATGCCTAGTTTGTTGCCTAAGAACAATATCATCACTCCTTGTCTGTATCTTATCCGTTTCCGTACGGACCATTTATATTTATCTAGTATCTCTATATATTTTATCAATTCACACTTTCATGTTATGTTCCTACATATATAATGCTGTTTATTGTTATAATTTTTTTCTTTATTTAAATTAGAGGTTATTCTCACTAACACAAATGTTGTTTCTTGTGTAAGGTCATTCGGTGTTACCTTTCTATTTTTTTTTTTACTCAAGACACCTTGCCTCTTTTTCTGCATAAATGTTTACATTGTTTGCTTTATATTTTCACTTGTCATATTTTTTGGTCAGTTATGATATATTTTCTCATCCTCTTTTATATTTTACGTATGTGTGATTTTTATTCGTTTAGTTTGCTTATTTTTAACTGTGAATGAAATAATTTGAGGATACTAATAAATTGTAATTTCATGAAGATTTTGTCCAAGCAAAAAGAACCGTTAATTCATCCATATTTTGACGCTATTGCAATTTAACTAAATGTTTCAACTAAAAGCCTGTACAATACCACAAAGCAGCCTTTCGATTGTGTTAAATAACAACAAATATACCATTTTTATAAATTTTTATGTAGACCTTTTTTGGAAAATATTATATTCTAGATATATTTTATACAAATAGATAGATTGCTTTTTATTCTCTTAATGTAAATTTTTGTTGCATTCTTTAAACATAAATATGTGTTTTAAAACCATAAATCTGATATAATTATGCATTGTACATTATAAAGATGCTCACAAAGCAAAAAATACCGTTATTCTCATGTGACACAGTAATATTAGTTTCAAAGATTTATTTATAGAAAATACAATACTTTTGTACACTATGTATGAAGGGTTTCATATGTGGAGCAAACGTAACTGGTACATTTTTTTCTAGCCAATAATCTGTAAGTAGACTGGAAAAGTTTTAAGGTTTTTTTTTAGTCATTAATACATCTAATAAATTATTCTTCTAATTTTGGATATTTCAAATATTTTTCAGTAGAACTTGTCACTGTTATTGTTCCTAATGAGCATCCGTTAATGCTGTTACAGTATACTATGTCCTGCAATCTTCCGTTTTGGTAATGTTAGCAGTAATTCCATCTATGATTTACCTTAAACGTTGTATAAGAATTTATATATAGTACACGGACACATTTAGTGAAGACAGCCATTATAATTCATACTCTGTTACCTGTTATTTTCAACAAATAACAGAAAAGTGTACTAAATAAATTGTAATAGGTTTTCCTAATCTAATCGAATATTCTGAAATCGTAAACAAACACACTACAAAATTTTGTAACACTGAACTTCGAAGAAACTGTAAAATGCTGAAAAGTTTTGTAGAGTCAGACAATGGGCCATATAATTAACAAAAATTAGCTATGTACATTATTTCCTCGACTTTCTACGAATACTTTTGTCATAAAACATATTTTTGTCATTTTAAACATCTGATGAGTTAAATTATTTCAAGAGTATTTCTTTCATAAACAGAAAATACGTACGCCACACCATCTCAAAAAAATTAATGTTTGCTAATATATTATGTTATACCTCCTGCGGAGAAGTACAGTACAGTTCATAAATTCCGTATTACTAAATAAAATTACTGAAATATTTATGACAGCATAGATCATCAACAGTAAAACTTTTTATTCTTTAAATATGGTATTGTCTTACTTTCCACTATCACTTCACAACATTGAAGACTTTCAGTTATACAACAAAACATAAATCAGGGAAATAATGTTTATACAGTAAAAATAGTGTTCAATATTATTCGAATAAAGATAGATCTTAAAATACGAAATGCTGATAATACCACCCACTGTCAATTCAACTGATTTACGAAACCTTATGATAATTCAGAAATGAACACCCATGATAAAGACACTGGCCTACAAGTGATACCCTACGAAAACTATTGCTGATACGTAAATTTATTTCGGCAATTGTTAAAATATTTTACATAATAATAAACAGCAATTTGCTGACGCATTTTTTACCCAAGTATATTAACTGGAGGAGGCACAACATTTTTTAGAAACAAACAAAAACCAATGCGAAAACTTTACATAGATATGAACAATGGTGTTTGAATCGAGGATAATATCTATTTTTACTGTAAGATAACGATCAAGCAGACTATGTTACTTAGATTAGATATTTATATATTCGTTTGGTAACCATTCCAATTAAATATTATTTATGAATGATACGTTGAAACTTAAGTTATTAGTTAATAAAGCTTAAATGTCATAAAAATATATTTAATAACCGACTACTGAGGACCTCTCAGAAGTGCTATGGTATTTACAGAAACAGTACTTTGTGAATTAATTATAGAAGTATTAATTCCTGTCTATGAGCAATAAAAGCGTAACAATCGGAGAACTAAAACAAATCAGAGGTGAAAAACATAAAATTAATTTAGGCAACAAAGAAGTGTTTTACAATGTGAAAAGGAACTATCAGCTGACGTTGCGTTGCTTCAAGTCTAGTGTTAGGGAATGCATTTTCAGACGTGACCAATATTTTTCTGTTTTTCAGTATTTCGACTAGCTATAGCCAACTGAGCGAAAAGTGTAATATCCATATCCGATTACCTCGGAAACTATTAGATATGGGGAACAAGTGAACACGACATTTTTATGTAACATTTTGTGAGCTTCAATTTTTACTAAGCCATTTTTTAACTGCTATACACCATTTTTCTACAAATTTACTAAATATCTTTAAAAAGTGCACAAACGCATACAAATACATGTGCCAAGTTTGAATCAAAACTGTAATATTAAATTCACCCAACTGGCCTCATTGAGCATTACATTGACTGGACTTTAATAGCACATACAGCGAAGGTCCCCTGAGCATTTTTCATATAAGATAACTTTTAACGATACGACTTTGCAGTTCCTAAATCACATGAAAAAAATTTTTTTTTTTTTTAGAGAAAAAAAATACAATCTCTATAGTTAAAATAACAGAATTACTTGACGTGCAAAACTTATTATGATATTCACAAATTCCAAAAGAGTTTTAAAATTTTGTTTGAATTTTGACAGAAGGAGAATTAATGAAGGTGTAAACATGCTGATTTGTTTTAACTTACTATCTCTGTGTCAACGAAGGAAGGTTGCCGACACTAATACGATAAAACTCGGTAAGTTTTTTACTAGAAACATTTGGATCTAATGCAACAAATATAATTAACCTGCGTTTGATAATGGTACCTTGTATTATTACTTAATTCGATTTACTTCAAAATCTCATATTAAAAAGGGGCGACCCTTGTTAACTATTAAGCATGAAATTTCACAAAACATTATCCAATATCTTTAAACCAGGCATTATTTTAATGTGAATGACTGCAGTTATATGAAACGTTGATTTTTTTCAATTTTCTTTGCAGTGCCTTGTCAAGTTTAGCAGAAAAATTTTCTTGTAACAACATGGAAAGTGTTCTGGCAAAAAAATTTTTTCCAAAAATTAGCATGTCAGTAATCAAATAAACGGAAACATTTAAATATGTAATTTTAGGTAATGTTACGTACTAAAGCACTAAACGGAGATAGAGTTCAATTTTTATACATAAATTACTATTTTCAACACCATATGCATTACAAATTTTATGTATTTTATATATTTGCAATCTGCTTTAGGGATTCTGATTATTCTATATTTATATTGGCAAAAATGTGGTGTATTTCATTTATGTTGAAACAATATGTCATACTATCAATACGTAATGTTACTACTGCGCAGAATTTACGACAGTCAGAAGTATGTTCAAAGGACATATAAACTCATCTAAACTAATTACTTAATTTCGTCTTTCAGTGAACGAGTTTGCTAATAGTCATTTGAAAATAACTGAATATAACTTCCATGTTAGGGCTGGTAGAAGTACATTAATAAAGCTACATTTAAAAATATTAATAATAGATGCTAGGTTGCTACTAATCGTCTTTAGTGAAGAACAAAACAAGTCCGAATCTAAGAGGAAATTCAACTTTACATGCTAGTATAGGGAACAATTTTTATCATAAGCTGCTTAACTTAATGAAGGTATTAAATATGATGGTTATGTTAATGCAAACTCGGTTGTTAAAAATATTTTTGTTGATTTGTTGAACACAAACTATTTTATACTCAAGCAGTGCTGCTTTGTCAGAAGATGGAAGCAAATGACAACTCCCGAAACGTTGGGTTGTTTTGCGTCCATATCTCCTTTGAATTTGGTTGTTTTGATCTCAGACTGTCCCCCAGCATTCGTATGTTTGGTTTCCAACAGAATATTTTCATTCGTTACTTCTTTTTTTATTTACTTACATGTTTTATTTGTTTTCATTTTACGTTTCAAGTACTGTATTTTGCCTAATATTTTCTCTTTTATAATTATAACGCGTAGGATAACTTATTCTCATTCAGATGAATCCGGTGCTTTCTAAACGTTTTGAGATTTTTTTGTTATTTCTGTAGCCTCTGTGAATGGTTAGATTCTGAATATTATTTTACCGTGCATATTTCATTAGTTAAATAATTAATTTGATTTTTAATTTTTCTACATATTTTTTTTTTGCTTCCAATTTTCATTCCTGTGTATTTTTTTAAATTTTTTTTAAACTATATGGTACTCTTATAGGTAATTCGTTGATTTATTTTTATAAGCTATGGAGGATCCCATATTCTTTTAATTATATTTTTTTTAACATTGCACGGAATGTATCATATTAAACGCGTTTCTACGACTCGTTATTCTACAATAATAACCCAAGATCACTTAAAATATATGTTTTAATTGTAAGTATTACTTTTTTTTTAAAAAACATTCTGCCGTATTGCTGGAAGTACTTGATCCAATTTTATCTATATTAACGACAAGAATAATGTTATTTTTAACTTCCTTGTTAAACATACGTAGGCTATTACTAATAAGTTTTATAAATCCGATTTTGCTGCATATTCAAACCAAAATATTCTCCAGTGTCAGTAACTTTTGCTAATACACGTTTATATGATGTTCACTGATCATTATTAATTTTTGGATATGCAGTCGTGTTCCAACGTGATTTTCAGATACAATCTGCTAATTTCGGTTGTGTCTTTTCGTCACAGTACGCTACATCTTTCCGAAAGAGCGCTGTTTTATATCATATAATCTAAGTAACGTAGAAATTATGAATAACGTTTCCTTTGGCTCTATTCAGCTCACTGTCAATATTAATCAGTTGTCTTGTTTCTAAAAGAGAAGACTGACTGAAAATTCGGCTGATAAATAAAGTTTTGAAGCGAAAGTACGGCGATATAATATAACAGATTTTTTTCGTAAGATTTGAGAAAGCTAGCATTATGATTATACATTGCGAATACTGAAGTAAATCAAATATAATATGATTTAATAAAATTTCCAATTTTTTCTGTACTTATAGAGTATTTGTATAAAATAAGTAATGTGTTATTGTTAGTTCTGGTTACAATTTGTGAATTTGCGAATTGTCATTCAGCTATGTTTAGAATTTTTAAAATTAGTTGTAATATTTCTCCATTTATGATCTAGTTGTCTTTATCTGAATTTTCTGCCATCCAGTAAAAAAAAATATGTTTTCATTTCAATTAATAAATATATAGTGAACCTTGATTTATCAGTATTAAGGTTATATGTCATAAATTACTGTTTAGGCGACAGCAAGTAACTGTACAAAGCCACCATTTGCATTAATTTACTTTTTGAGAACCGTATTGTCAAATGCAAATAATATTACTTAATATTGAAAATTGTAGTACCTGTTAAAACGTAATTCATCAATTTTCTATTTATATTTGCATCTCTTTTTAAAAGCCGAAACTGTAATTTTTTTCTTGCTGAACTTTATTGTTGTCAAATAAATATGACAACATTTGGACCGTAAGGTAATACATAATACTCTATAAAATAAAATTAATTGGTGTTAATAGCTCAATTTAACCAGACTCATCTGACATTTCAGTATTTGTAAGCAACATGAATGCTTGTTTGCGATTCTCATTATTGAACTTATTTTCAGAGCGTTTAGCAACTAGTTTACCATGCTGTGCTAGCTTTCTTGAAAAATATTTATTCTAGAACCATCCAATCATACTTTTACGGGTACAAGTGTGTCTTAGTATTTAATTCTTATTTTTAGTTTAAATATATTTTGTACGCTTTTTTTACATTTCTTTTTCAAATATACTGGAAAGAGTAACACATTTGTGCGCTTCAGGCTTGTTATACCATATTTGGATGAAGAAATGCAATTTACGGAAGCGTTGAGAAAGGTATCAATACATCTGTGCAAATCAATAAAATGCAATTAAATTAAGTTATTATAATTCTTCACTAAAAATATTATGTAACCGCATAAAAGGTGAATGCTTGAAGTCCGAAGAAAACGCCAAATACATATAACGTGTATTTAGTAATGTATCTGAAATGCTCATGTTATCCTTCAACAAGGCTAGTTCCATTAAAAATTTACGGTGTGAGTTAAGAGAATTTGTAAATGAACTTCCAAATCACACAAATGAATCAAGTTATAAACCGCTGATGAAAAAATATAATTTCTAATTAAATTAATTTTATCTTGCTTCTTCAGTTCTATGAAATCAATATTTCTGGTTAATATGGCATTAAATTCTTACCTTTTGGTCTACGTGACTTGTTTATAACTGGTCAAACGTATGCCAATCGTAAACACGCTTCCATAAATTCTAAGCGAATTGTTATTCGTAGCACAACTATGTTGATAGATTAAATAACAAAACAATCTTTAATGATCCCGACAAACGTTAGAACTCAAACTTAATTTTTTTTTTAATTTCAACGCGAGTTCTGCAAAAGACCAATCTTTTTAAACACATATCCAGAAAAATGCGTTCAAATTATAATGTTCTAGTTTCTCCAGAAATGTAAACTAAAAATCTCCAGAATATTTATACAAATGTGAAGTATACACTCGTGTAGTGTACTATGTAATGTTTACTGTTGTCCACTTTATGAAGAAGTGATTCTTAGTTATTTTTTCCCCTTTGCACGTTATAAAGTTATCTGGTGTGGTTAATAAGTTTTTCTAACAACTTTCATACATTTCATTCGTCATGAATCAGCTATGTTTTTGTTATGTGTGTGATGCTATTAAGTTCCCCTAAATAGTAAATGTTAGATTGTTATACTTTTAACTTAAACAATATACTTCACTATAAATATATTCTCAGAAATAACTGCCATACAATATCTAGCAATGAAAAAAAAATTTAGTTTATTCCTTACTGAAATAACTCAAAGACGTTCACTAAATATATATCACGTATATCAATCTCACTTACATCAAGAGATTGTTGGATTCCCATTATTAAGGTCTTGTATATTTTATAAATGGAAATGTATGGCAAAATTTGAATGTTACCTATACAAAAAAGGTCACTTGATAATAGCTTGAGACGGAAAATGCTACTAATCAAGGTTACTTTCTCTTATATTTATATTATTCATTTCTAACACTTCAGTGTTCTTCCAGCAGAAACCAAGCTCTTGAAATGATGTTTTATTGATATTTCTACTCTCTAACCGGGGAAAGTAACCACTTAAAACAGACAACTGCTGTAAACTAAACTACTCATTTACTCGTTTCAGATCTAGAACAATAAGCGGAGCATATCAAGTGTCGGGGAAATGAGACATGTTTGTGCACGATTTGCAGTTGTGAAGTTGTATGAATGCATCATATTCAATACAAAATTTAAATATGTATTGGTTATTTAAATGAATGACACAAAATATGTTTTCAACACCTAACATCCGGCCAGTGCGTTGTTATACCAAGAAATGTTTGTTTCACATTAATAAATTACATTTTTTCGTTTACGTTAGTGTTTTAACGAACTTATATATAAAGAACAACTCAACTGTCATTTCCTAACAGCCTCATTTACTTTTATTATCTCAATCACACATATGTTTCACATACACAAAATTAATATGGATAAGTTAATATTCAGTCGTTTATACTTCTATAAAATTAACTAATTTAGAAATATATCTAATCAAGTTTGTAAAAAATCTGTATACAACCCCAGAAAATATTTTCGCTTGAGATGTTAAGACATTTGCAGTAATTGTGAGATTTAAAGTGTCTGAACTTATTTTGTTTACTCTCGTGAGTAAAGAATTAAGGGTCATACGGGGAGAGCATTTTGTTAAATCTCAACGTCAGTTTATGTTAGTTTCTATATGAGTTCTCATACCAGTAGTGAAATAATAACACAGTGTAAATTTTCTTAAGACATTTTGGTGTATTCACACCTTCTTCAATCTAAGATGCTCCACGTATACATTTTTTATTTCCTAAGTACCGCAAATGACAGTACTAGCGCCGAAAACATAGTGGAATTATTTTTCTTGCCAAAGAAACTGCACCGTTTTGCATCAATACTTCATCACAGCTGAACACAGAGTTAGGTGACACTTTAAAACCAAAATGCAAAGTCACATATTTATTTTGGTTTCGTGCTATCTAAAACCAAATCCATTCAGCGCAACACTTTTAAGGCAACAAAATTTGTATTGTACATTCCAAACATCTCCAAATAACTTGAACAGGGAACTTAAGACTGGTGAATACTGCAGTTGAATGTAAGCCATCTTTACAGAATTTAATAAATTATTTTTACTAAAGAATTTAAGAATCTTTAAAATAAAAATTAATTTTATTCTACAAGAATAAATTCGTAGTTTTACTAGTGGCAGTGTGTTAAAATTAAGGGAAAACAGCATTGTTATTGAAATTAAAAATATGCTTTAAATCAAGTGAATAAATAGTTTTTGTAAATATTATCTATAGGACAAGGCTAATCGTGACAAACTAACGTAAATAATAAATACTAATGAAAGACAATCACTTTACCTAATTCATTATATTTTAGTCATCAAGTGCTTTAAATCAACAACTATGAGATATTTTCTCATACGGGTATTGTGTTCGCTGCTGTGGTTCTCTTAGCTCTCATTTCACACACCTTATTTTTAGCAGAATAAACATTTGAAGTATGAACACCGTGACATATGAGTACACCGGTTTAGTTAAAATAGTTAAAAGTATTCGCAGTTAAACGGTAGTATCCAGATAATGAGGTTCAGCGTGTAAACTAGTTCGGTACACGTATCTCTAAACGAACTCATTTGACGTTAAGTCCATAATGTGACATTGAATGTGATTTGAATGATTTCTTCTAGTTTTACACTCACAGTAACTATAGGCATAATAACGGCATATTGGTTTGTAATAGCTTTACAGTTAATCCATGCATAAACCGCTTGATTGTTAACGAATGTAAATTTTCACATTTACAAAAATATTAACAATATGTAGATATGATGATGATATGTCTAAAAAAACTAAATTGTTGATTTAACCGACACTTTGTTATACTTAAATTATTCGATTGCATGTTTCATTCGTAAATTTTTATAGACACGTTCCTATTGTGTTACACCAATAAATTTACCCATAAATCTAATTCTGAATAGTAGCATTTGAGACAAAACAAAATTTTGTGGAATAAAACTGTATAAACAATTTTTAATTACACTTGCAAATTTCACTTTCTAAGAACTATAGCTACCAAGTTTACAGCCGTAGTCAGCTTCAAATATCAACCATTAACTTATCACATATCACATATCACCTACCACCTATCATGTAGTACCTTGCACGAAGAACCTAACACCTATTACCTTTCACCTAACCATTACAATTATCGCGTAACACATAATTTACAAGTCAAGGTAGTATATACGTCAAGGTCAACAATAGGACAAGTTCAATGTCAAATGAGGATTGTTTGTAATGTAGTTTTTATTGTTTACGTAGTTTTCTATAATAATTGCTGTTTGAAAGTTTAAGTTGTCTATAAATATGTAATGAACATTCATTATTGGAATTAATATTTGTAACTCTTTACTTAGGAAATAACGCTTACTTCCACTGATGAATTTCAAAAATTGTAATTTCAAACATTACGCATCATTCAAGCGAATATGTGATCAACTACATATGACCTAACTAACCAAAAATGCAATATATTGAAATTTATATTATAAGACAATATATATGCTTGTCGTTATAAGTTGGTTATGTTTAAATAACTTCACAGCTACGTGACGCGACAGGCAAGAGAGCAGTAATCGTTTAAATTTGGAATTTGAATTAATTTTAAATACATTATTTTTAGATAAATTACTTGAAATTTAACTACTTCAACGCAAAAAATAATATTTTACACTATATTTCTAATTCATACTACTACCGAAAGGAATTTTCGTACAATTTTGTGTGCTGGTAATATTGGTGAAACGTCAATTTATAACTACACTTTAAGTGTTAAATATTAACATAATATTTGGAATGTTGTCTCTATAAAGGTAGTATCACTCTAGACATATCATACAGAATTATTTTTGTTAAAAAAAGATATCTATAAATTGTATCAATTTGAATGTAATGCCCGTAACACTGAATCCTTGTTCAAACTATGTAGACGACCTTGTAATATAGATGCATGCTAACAAACAGTTCATTTTGTGACTACATGATGAAAACTATGCATATTTTGATGCTTGTTTAAAAATTAAACAGAGCATTTTTACTTTTTGTGTAAAACTGAATTGCTTATATGTTTGTTTTGGTTTGTTTCAGCCCCAAGTGATTCATTCTGGCTTCTATAACACCAAACAAGATATAGAAGAGATTTCAGAAATAAGTTGCGACTAGCATGAAGGAAAAAGTTCTCCGGGCAATGTTTTCTCCTACAAAGTTCCCTGAAGAAACATACTAATCCTTCCAAGCATTCTAAAATGTGCACGTTTAGTTTGTAAAACTTTTTAAAATGTATGTTTACATCTCGTTTTACCGTAAAAGTCGAGTAACTGCAACCAAATAAATGCATTCCTTAAATATAAAAATCTATCAGCATTACAAAAAATTTCACTTTTTGACTACGATTTACTTGAGCTGTTTAACACCTCTGTTAGTACTTTATTGTAAAGTACTGTTTGCGTCCAGCGTGTGTAAACAAGCACTTCGTAGCAAATTATAATATACGATTTCAATTTTAAAAATATTTTACAAATAAATTTATGTACCTGCTATTCGTGTAAACAATAGCTTCGTTTTACATATATGTTATGAAATTCAACTCATACCATAGACTTCTTTAAGCACTTCTATACGTTATCTCTATATATTTCTATGACACTTAGCTGTGTCGTTAAGGTTTACGTGTATTAGTTATATTCAAATATATTTTATTATTACTTAAAATTGTATTGTGAGATTTTAAAGCATGCTAATTATATAAGTGAAAATTTGTTTTTGAGTATTAGTTTCTTGTCATTTCTTTTTTCTAACAACGTGTGTCAAAGATATGTTGCTGCATTACAT
Organism: Medauroidea extradentata; assembly: GCA_003012365.1. Lineage (NCBI taxonomy): Eukaryota > Metazoa > Arthropoda > Insecta > Phasmatodea > Phasmatidae > Medauroidea > Medauroidea extradentata. Next base: position 268,824 of record PNEQ01110446.1, read on the forward strand.
AATATAGTGAATATTTGTGCATATGTTGTCCATACTACTTCACTTTGTCTAAATCATTCTTGAAGAAGTTGAACTCGCAATGGGGAGGAGCTGACTATCCTGATTTCGGTTTTCCATGGCTTCCTGAGATCTCAAGACGATGGTCACTGTCCCAGTTTCTGTCACTGTGTCAAGTTGAATGGCATTCTATTCAGTGACCTCACTGTGTGCGAGGTGTAAAATCCTCTAATCCTAGAGTATTAATTTTATGTAACCAATCAAGAAACTCTTTGCTCACTTTTAGAGTCCTAGTTTACTTTTCTTAAATTTCACCGTTAGGTACAGAATCCCTTACTTGAGACACAATTCTGTAAATATATAATATTTTAAAAT